>PVJA010013828.1:17401-41973 GCA_004027025.1 Myocastor coypus | reverse complement strand
AAAAAAAAGGAAAGAAAGAAAGAATATCTGGTACACTGATAGTCCAACAACTCAGAAAATTTACAAAGGCTGCAAATGCCCATCAACTGCAGAATAGATAAAGATTTATATACAGTGGAGTTCTACTCTGCCATAAAGAAGGGCAAGACATTTCTAGGCAAACAGATGTACCTTGAAATCATTCTAAGTGAAATAAACAGGACACATGCGTGCAAATACCACATTGTTTCTCTGCTGTGAGGAACTGAAATTGTAAATAAGGACCAAAATGTGTAATAGGAGGGCCAGCGAGACAGCTTAGCAGACAAAAGTGCTTTGCTTTGGCAAGCACAGGGACCAGGGTTCAATTCCTGGTTCTGCCTGCCACATTGCCCCCTGGGGTGCACTGGGCCAGCAACAGTCTGGGCCTGGTGACACACCCCTATAATCCCATCAGTGGGAAGGCTGAAAACAGGAGGATCACCATCAGCATGACTCCAATCTGCATAGTAAGATCCTATACCAAAAACAAAAATGGAAAAAAAAAATGTGTAATGGGTATCATAAATCAGGAAGGAAATGTTCAAAGGGGGAGGAAAAGGAAAAGGAACCTCTTTTGGGGGGGCTAGATAAAAAATGAGAAAAGAAGTAAAAATGGAACCAAGGCTTTTTTAAATAAGGAAGGGAGGAGGGGTTGAAAGGAGGGTAAGGGAAAGGAAAAAAATCCAGTTATACCATGTACAGGTATAAATCCTCTATGATGAGTGTGATCATTATATGTGCCTAAAATATACTAATAAAATCTAATTGGGAAAAAAATTTACAAAGGTTGCATATCCCTTATCTCATTATGAGCTGAACTTTGTGCTTATCATTGTATTCTCTTTTAAGCCATAAAAATGACATGACAGCTGGGCGTGGTGACATACACCTGTAATCATAGCACTTGGGAGGCTGAGGCAAGATGGTCAGTGTGTATTCAAGACCAGTCTGGGCTACAAAAGGGAGCTCAAGGCTGGCCTGAACTGCACAGCGAGACCTTGTCTCAAAAAGAAAAAGAAAAAAAAAATGATATGACAGGAGCTGGGAAGATAGCTCTGTGGCACAAGAGCCTGCCTGGCAAGTGTAAGGTGGTGAATTCAAACCCTGGTCTCACAAAAACAAACAAACAAATGATACGACAGGGGTATAATTTAGTAGTATTAGTTTGAGGTGACTAATTTATGAATAAGCACTACTTTTTATGATTGTATTCATGCATCACTGGATACACTTAGGAAATACAAGATACCTTTAAAAAGCACAACAGAGGCTCATGTCTGAGTTTGATACCAGCCTGAGCTACACAGTGAGTTGAAGGACTGAACTATACAGTGAGACTCTGTCTTGACTAAAAAAAAGCAGCAAATCTTTTAAGTAGGCTTATTTGGACAGTGTTACTGAATGTGCAATGTACTTTAAGATGACATGTAATATGGTTAAGTGTACAGTTATGATTCACAAATTCTGCAATCTGTCCAGAAAACAGAAAAGAAAAATCAAACAGGATTCCGAGAAATTCAAATGTCACAAATCTGTGCACTCAAACTTACATGCTTTAACTAAAAGGAGAGATCTATAGTCCTCATCAGTGTCCTTTAACTACAGATATTTCTATAAAGACAGATACATAATGTCAAAGCCATAGCAAACTAGAAGTCCTAAAAAGAGCTGAGAGAAAAAAGCTTACTCTAAGCAAAAACAAAAACAAAAGCAAGCAAACAAACAAAAAAACAGGAGCTGCTGAGTGATTTCAAAACTGTCAGGAGGGGCTGGGGAGATAGTTCCATGGCATAAGTACCTGCCTGGCAAGTGTAAGGTCATGAGTTCAAACCCTGGTCCCGCAAAAAAAAAAAAAAAAATTTTAGCTGGGCATGGTGGCTCACCCTTGCAATCCCAGCATTTGGGAGGCTGAGGCAGGAGGATTGGTGTGAGTTCATGACCAGCCTGGGCTACAAAAGTGAGCTCAAGGCCAGCCTCAACTGCATAGCGAGACTCTGTCTCAAAAAATACAAAAAAAAAAGAAAGAAAGTCTGGAATAGAATAGGCAAATAAAACTAAAAAGCCAACATAAATACTTTTTAAAAGTAGAGAACCCAATAATCCCAAATGTCTTGATTGGCTTAAATGATATCACTCTATCAAAATAGATTTCAGTCAGTAGTAATGTATTGAGACATGGTCTCACAATGCAGTTCAGCGGATCTTGAACTCACAGCCATCCTCCTGACTCAGCTTCCTAATCTGGCAACACTAATATTTTAATGATCTTAAGACAAAATCAAGTAAAGACAGGGTCAAATATATAGCCCAGTGGCATAAATGTCTGCCTGGCAAGCTTTTGCAAGGTCCTGAGTTTGATTCCTGGTACTACTAAATAAATAAATAAGTGACAAAACTGTATTCTGTATTTTTGTTGAGTAAATCAGGGGCCAGAGAAATGAATTTTCCAAAAGGTTTCAATAATAATGACTAAAATAAAAATTTGGTGCTGAAAGATGAGCAAAATTTATGATTTAGACAACTTAACTATATATCTGAAGTAACTAACTTGATACAATCATTATTTGTTTCAAATAAAATGGTATTTTCCTAAAGGTAAAAATACATATTGAAGTGTGAAAGTGCAAACGTGTCTGAAACACTGCCAGAAAACTAGGATCAAAATTTTTTAAATCGTATGGATCAAACTATTGTTATCCATCCCCTCAACAGATAGCAATTTTTACTTATACCTTTAGCACGCAATAGTGAGCAGATGTAATTAGTATCACAGATTTAATTTGTATCAATAGGTAACAGACATTAACCCCAGCATCTTCACACAAAGATTAAAATCATTCCAGAAAAGTAAAACTAAAACAAAACTATTGCGGAACCTTTAATTAACAAATGTAGAAAATGATCAGCTGTATAGGTCTAAGAAAATGCAGTGGTGTAGCTGCTGCAATACCGTAACAGTTAAAGTCAGACATAGCTTGGATTTCACCAACACCTCCAAAACTAGCAAAAAGGAGTTAGAGGTAGGTAAGAAAAAATCTTCAAGTAGTAACATCAAAATTGCACAGGATACGTGTTTTGCAACTTGCCAAAGAACAAATGCCAACTCCGGCTGTGACTCGCATCGTCTTACAACACTCCGTTCTAATTAGCTCACGTGAAGGATTGTCTCTGAAAGAATCCCCCTTCCCATACTCTGCTGGATACCCTATTGTCTGTCGTCGCTGCCTGTCTTGATTCTTCTTAGACTGAGAACCCACACCTTGGTTTCCTGCCTCGCGAGGCAGGTGCCTTTCCCTCCAGATGCAGAGCAGGGAGCGCGGCCGTTGGGATAAGTCTCGGCAGTTTCTGCCCAGGGCAGCTGACGCAGGAAGGGTGCCATTATTCCACGGCGCAGGAAGGGTTAGGTGTCACTTCACTAGCACCATCTCACCTGTTTCCGGGTGTGTGGTCGCCTAACAGCGGCTCGCGTTCAGCTTCAACTCCCGGACTCGCCATAGTACTAGCCCCTCAACTCTCGCGATATCCACTCCTATTCTCCGCGGCCTGACGCCCTCAGAACCAGCTTGCAAGTACGCGCGCGCGTACGCGCTAGTGCCAGCGGCAGGAAGTGGGCGGGGCGAGCCGGGGAGTCTGAGGTGGAGCCGCGTGGGAGGCCGGGCTGCTGTGGGCGGAAAGGAGTAGGGGCGGGGCCCAAGGCTCCGAACCTCCACCCTGAGTCCGCCCCTGCTCCACAGCCTGACTGCACGGAGAGAGCCGAACACCTTCGGGGGCGTGGCCTGAAAGGCCCCTGCCAGCACCAGCGCGGTCCTCCTCTCACCGCCTCGCGGCCGCTCTTCAGTCAAGCTGCTGTTCCTCGAGAGGCGGCGGCGCTTACCTTTGGCCTCTGACGAAAGAGTCTCCGGAGCCTCGAGAGCGGCGGCGCTGGGTACAGCCCGCTGGAGCCCAGAAGCACGCCCGCGGCCAGTAAGTAGCGGCCGCGCCCGGTACTGCTGGGCTCCGCGCGCCGCGTACGTGCGGCGAGGCAGGGAGCCCGGGCACGGTGGGGTCGGGGCGGGAGCCGGGCCGGGGTCGGAGAGAGCGGCAGCGGCTGTCACGGCCTGCCTCCGAGGTAGATGGAGGTGGCCACGGCTTCCAGTTCTCCGGTGCGGTAACCACAGCACACCTTGCTTGACCTGCTGCACCTCACCCGCGGCTGCCCCCAGGCTTCGGAGCCTCGGCCTTGCCCTTGTCAGATGCCCCTCGGAAGGGCAGAGCCTGCTCCTGGAGCGGGGGGGCAGCCACACAAGGGGCATGGCAATTTTTAAAAACCAGGGTATTTTCACTGCCACAGAGTGCTACTTCCTACCTGGTCTTTGCAATTAACGTCTTATCTCTACAGCCAGGCTCATAGGCTAAATGATAGCTGTAGTCAGCCTGTGTGTCTCCTAAAGTAACATTTTATTAGCGCCAGCTATGTTGTCATGTGATTTTATTTGATTACGACTTTTCCGTGAGATACGTGTGCAGCGCACGAATTTCCATTTGACTGAGAACTGAGATGTAGAGAGGTTAACTACCTAGTCACTGGTGGACATGACAAGAGTTGGTACACAAACCCGGTTCTAATACTTCTAATGTAAGCCAAGATTCCTAGTAGTTATATGTTGTGTGTGTGGCATTGCTGTCTCCTCTGATCTTTGTCTCATTTATGACCCTCTGTGTCAAAGTAAACAGCTAAATGGAGATGGAAAACAGCTAAGTTGGAGATGATTTCTGTTTAGAAGTAAATTCATTTGTAACACCTTACAAAAACATCAGATCCCATAGCCGGGCCAGGTGGTGCATGCCTGTAATCCCAGCACTTGGGGGGCTGAGGCAGGAGGATTGTTGCGAATTCAAGACCAGCCTGGGATGCAAAGGTGACCTTAAGGCCAGCCTGAACTGCACAGAGTGACCCTATCTCAAAAAGACAAAAAAAAAAAGAAAAAGAAAAAAGAAAAGAAAAAAAATCTGATACACTGGTAGTCCAACAATTCAGAAAATTTATGAAGGCTGCAAATGCCCATCAACTGCAGAATGGATAAAGATTTATATAAATATATACAGTGGAGTTCTACTCTGCCATAAAGAAGGGTAAGACATTTCTAGGTAAATGGATGTACCTTGAAATCATTCTAAGTGAAAGAAACAGGACACATGGGTGCGAATACCACATTGTTTCTCCAGTGTGAGGAAATGAAATTGTAAATAAGGACCAAAATGTGTAATAGGAGGGCCAATGAGATAGCTTAGAGGACAAAGTGCTTTGCTTTGGCAAGCACAAGGATCAGGGTTCAATACCTGGCCCCACCCCCCAAGGTGTGCTGGACCAAGCAAGAGTCTGGGCCTGGTGGCACACCCCTGTAATCCACCCCCCCTTTTTTTTTTCCTATACCCAGTATCTAACTCAGGACCTTGTGCGTGTCAGTCAAGCACTTATGCCACTGAGCTGTCTCCCCAGCCCCAAATTTAATTTCATCCCCATGTTCTTTGAGGTGGGAATTAGAAAACTGTCTCAGAAAAGACTATTGGAGTAACATATATATCACCATCTTAAAAAGCAGCCTACTAAATTTGGTAAAAGCAGAAACACTGGGAGGCTCAGACAGGAAGATTCCAAGTTGAAACTCAGTTTGGGCGGCTTAGAGACTTGATAAGACCCTATTTCAAAATTCTGAAAAATTCAGTAAAAGGCTGAGGATATAATTCATTGTGAAGGTCCAGGCTACAATCCCCAGAAATACATAGAAACTTGAATTCAGGAAACTCAGGATCCTAAATGTAAAGCTGTGCTGTTTATTACCAGGCTTCTTGTGAAACAGTAGCAAACCTCTTTTCCCCATATCTCCTAAAACAAGATGATTTAATTTTTGTAAATGGAAATACTTTGCTATGGTCTTTAGGCTAAGTGTTTTTTCCTATTTGTATGCTAAGGTGGCTTCCTCAAGGGCACACACAGCCAGTAGATGAACCTGGGTCTTTTGCCACTACTGTTTTCCATTGCTGTCTCCAAGTGATGACTTCAGAGCCCAGGAACACATGTAATGAGAACATGCACAGCTGGCAAAATCTAAGTAAAGTTCAAGTATCTCTTGGGTATCCACATACACTTAACATCCAAAGTAAATATTGAGACCACCCACTCTTGACCCTCTTCTGTCCCTCTCAGACAGAAGCTTTCTTTCTCCCAATAAATCTATTTTGCTCATTAGAAATAAAAGTCTTTGTAAAGACATTTGAAAAGACATTAGATTATTTCCTGAATGTTTTATACAAGGGTAAAGTCTGCTGATTGGATTTCATTAAGTAGTGTTCAGAGTGGATATCCATACCATTCTCAAACAAGTGAACTTCCTATTTTCCTACTTTTCTCCAGTGTAACATTACAAGTAATTAAGATTGGTGCTGAAAGGTAGCTGTCTTGAGTATCTAAACCCTCACTTACTACTTAAAGTTGTACTAGAAAGAAACGATTGAAAAGAGAAGTTACTAAGCAAAATTAGGTCTTTATTTAGAAGATGGTAGAGAAAGTTGTAGTACATAGTGTTCTTTATGCATTTATAACTTTGAGATATATATAAACAATCTGTAGATAGAAATCCAGAAACAAAATTAGGGTTCTATTGTTTACCTAGATGCCAAAGAGGAGGTAAAAGTACTAGATGACACAGAGACCTTGAGTGTTACTTCAGCAGCAGAGCTCATTTCTAGGAAAGACATATGATTCCTTGGCATTGTGCTAGAGCTTCTATTTTTGTTTCACTTTGTTTTCCTCTTTTATATTAGCTATTTAAAAACATAGATGGCAGTTGTATCATTTTGGCTTGAGATGCAACTCAGAAATGGGTCCTGTATTGCAAAAGCTCACTGTTGTCAATCAGGCTTAAAATAAGTGCTTTTTGTACCTGGCGTGGCCCTAGATAGTGCCTCCTTTTGGTAAATTGGAGTTGTGTTTACCCTGCACATGGACTGTTGTTTGCTTAAGTGGGCATTACATATCTTGAATACAGCCAGTCCTGTGTAGAAAGATTTACATGTTTAAGCAGTCAGAAAACCCCAGTATTTTATATTGTTCTTGGTGCTGAGATAGGATGCAAGAAGACCCATATAATTCAAAATTCAACAGTTATATTTATAGTAAGCTGTATGCATGTGATTCACTTTGTGTTCCTCATTTGTCATTTGTTTACTGAAGTAAATATAGCAAGGAGCATGCTGGCTGTAGATTAGGAGTGCTGACACTTTAACTGCCCTCATCCACCCCAAGTCCTGAGAATTGAACCCAGGGCCTTCGTACTACACTACATCCTGAGTGCTGTTTTATATTTTCAAACCAAGTCTTGCTGATTCCCTAAATTGCTCAGGCTGGGCTTAAAACTTGTGAACCTCATGCCTCACTCTCCTAGAGTTTGGGGTTATAGATGTGCACCACCAACCAAGTCCAGCTTAGAATACTGATTCTTACAGACCATTATGCAAGCAATCAAAGCAATGTGGTAAAGTTTTCTAGTTGAGGATTAAAAACCAGGAAAGGCTAAATAATTTAGGCACATAATGAAATATAATACATTTCAAAATATCTGAAGAGTTCATTTTTCTTTATTTTCTTGCTTCCCTTGAAACTTTCTACTTCTCTATTTATCTTTGGTTTTATCTTCTAGCAGTGTAAAAGAATGAAATTTTTAAAAATTAGATCTTATCTTACCTTTCCTTTCACTGTAAAATACTAAAGTTGGATATTTAATTTCACCTTTTTTACTAACATGGGATCTGCCAATAGAGAAAATAAAAGGCTTATAATACCGAAAAAAACCTATGAAATCCTACTTTATAATGACATGTCACTTTTCTGCAGTTTAATAAATACATACAAAAAATGTACTAGGGTTTTATTTTATGGTACTGGGGATAGAACCTAGAGTCTTTCTATCACTGAACTGTGTTACAGTCTTATTTACAAATCAGTGAATCAATGAATGACAGGATCTCACTAAATTTCCTAGGCTGGCCTTGAACTTGGATCCTTCTTCAGTTTCCTGATAGCTAGGATTATAGGCATATAGCACTATGCCTGGCTCAGTGTTTTCTATTTTAACAATTCCAGAAAGATCCAAGGAGTACCATAATTAAAATCATTTATCATTTATCACTCAGAATTCTGTTTCCCCGAAATATATCCAAAGTTTTATCCTATTTGGAATATGTAACACTAGTCAGAGTTTTACAAATTATGTAAAGAATAAGCTAGTCTGTTTCTACCCCAGCTGGGTAATCTTCAGTTCGGTTCAACACCCATCACCCATCATTAATTCAGACCTACAAGTTAAGGACACGGTCTTCCAGGTGCCACTGCTGCTCACACTACAGGGATCTCCAGATCACTCACCCTTCTGTGTAACTTACCCACAAATTTAGAGGTTAAGACTCTTGTGGGTCAATGGGCTGAAATGCATGATATTGCTGTACAGTACTAAAATCACAACGTTAGCCAGAAACAGTGGCAGACATCTGTAATCCTAGCACTTGGATGGCTGAAGCAGAGGATCCCCATGCGCTTGAGGACAGCCAGGGCTACATGGTAAGTTTGAGGCCAGCCTGGACTATATGGTAAGTTCAAGGCCAGTCTGAACTACATAGTGAAACTCTCTAAATAAATAAATGAGCAGCTTTATAAAGGATAAGGCCTAGAAACAGCCCAATGAAGAAACATTTGACAGAAGTAATATAGATCTGCCATGCATACCTGTCCTGTCCTGCCATGGATATCTGTGGAGTGCAGAGCATCACCTTCCAGAGTCACCAGTGTGTTCATCAACTAAAAATCTCCAACAAAGCCCAGTGACCAGAAGTTTTACTGGGATATCTCTATATACAGATGAATGATTGTATCTCTGGTCAAATTAATTGAACACAATTTCCCACCCTGTTCCCTTCTCTGAAGTCAAACTGGTCTGAAGTATATAGTTTAGCCCTAATTATGTGAATCACTTTTTTACCATAACATAGGTATCAACTCAGAATATTCCAAGGATGGCTGGACATAGTTGTGCATGAATCTTAGCACTCAGGAGGCTGAGGCAGGAGGGTCGGTCACTAGGAGTTCAAGGCCAGCCTAAACTGCATAACTAAACCCTGTCTCAAAAAGGTAAGTAGAAGTGGTCCAGGAGATATCTCAGTAGAATAAGTGCTTGCCTGTCAAGCCCAGGGTCCTGAGTTCAGTCCCTGGTACTGCCAAAAAAAAAAAAAAAAAAAGCTAAGTACGAAAAGAAATTCCAAAGGGTTTAGCACCACCATAACAACTCGGTTGTTTGTTTTTTGTGGAACTGAGGATCAAACTTAGGACCTTGCACTTGCCAGGTAGGCACTTGTACCCCTGAGCCAGATTTGTTCTATTTAGGTATATGGGAGGAGGGGGACTTGAGGCCTGAATCCAAGGTTTTTGCACTGAGTGGCATCCTTTTTTCCCACCTTTTTAAACAATTTCTTCCTATTTCGCGATATGTTTTTCACATTTTAGTCTTTGCTTTCTCAGTCTTTCACCAGGGAGACAATGCAGTATTTACACACGTGATATGCAAGTTACTACACTTAAGAGTGTGGTCTCAAGGTTCATTCATTTACCTTGAAAGGCCTCACTTAACCTTCTTTATGACCAAGTAGTATTCCATTGCAGGTAAGCAAAGATTTCATAAACAAAACCCTAACTGCACGGGAATTATTACAAATAATCAACACATGGGATCTTAACCTATTAAGGTCTTTCACAGCAAAATAAATCACCAGTATTCTATTTCACTCTAGAAAGGATGGTTGTCATCAAGAATTCAACCAATAACAAGGGTTGGCAGGGCTATGGGGAAAAAGGAACCCTTCTCCATTATTGGTGGAAGTGCAGCATGCTGCAACTACTGTGAAAATTAGTGTGGAGAGTATGGAGATTCCTCAAAAAAATAGAATTGGAGATGCTATTTGACCCAGCAATTCCCCTTGTGGGAAAATTAAAAGCATCATATCTCAGTGATATATGCACACCCATGTTTATGGTAGCGCAGTATGCAATAACTAAATCTTAGAAACAACCCAAAATGCATCTCAACCAAGAAATGGATAAAAAAGATGTGCGTGCATGCACGCCCACTTGTGCACATGCATGTGTGTATATGTGTTAATGCAGTGGAATACTCCGCCCCCTTTTTTAAGCCAAGATCTCTTTAAGACACTAAGTTTCTGAGAAATGGGGCTGAAAACTTAAATACTGCCTCAGCCTTGCAGAGTGTTGGGATTACAGGTGTGTCTCACCATGCCTAACACACTGACATTTCTCTTCAAGAAAAATGAGCTAAGCAGTTTAAACCTATATAGCATATATACTTCCATGAGTTTAATCATTTTAAATTATTGTAATGTATAATGAAGATAGTATTTCTGAGGTCAATTTACCTTTCACTATTTGTTTAATATGGAAGTATAAAAAACATAATTTAGGGGGCTGGAGAGATAGCTCTGTGGGAACAACTGTGCCTGCCTGGCAAGTGTAAGGTCGTGAGTTCGAGCCCCAAACCTGCAAGAAAAAAAAAAAAGATTTACATATTTTGAAGAGCTCATTGGCTTATAAACAAATTTTTATCAGTTATATGAAATGTCACTTGGTATTGAGGATGTTAGCTCAGAAATTATATTCTTTTATTTGAAGATCAGAGTGAAGCTCTCAAATGTGTAAATTTTGTAATGTCCCTTTTTGAAGAGAATATTAGTCTTGAGTTCTGTTCTATAGGATAATGAATTACTTTTCTTATTGAGGCTGTTAGCGAAAGGAAAAGAAAGCATCAGCTGACTTTTTAGTAAAATTTTGTAATGAGACTGTCAACCTAAAATAAGCCAAGCATGGTGACCCATGCCTATAATCCCAGCAGTCTGAGAGATTCAGAAAGAAGTGTTGCAAGGTTGGGCCCCACTGGGGCAATAGAGCAATTTGATGAGACCCGCTAAAAATAAAAGTATGTATAAAATGTCTGGGCATGTAGCATGCTGTACAAAGGCCTTGAACTCAATCCCCTCCCTGTACTGCAAAGTGAAATAAAAGAGAGAAAAGCTTTCCAAAGAAATGAGCTTAAGGGGCTGGGGAGATAGCTCAGCTGAGCAAGTGCCTGCCTGGCAAGCAGAAGGGCCTGAGTTCAGTCCCCAGTCCCACAAAAAGAAAAAGAAAGAAAGAAAGAAAGAAAGAAAGAAAGAAAGAAAGAAAGAAAGAAAGAAAGAAAGAAAGAAAGAAAGAAAGAAAGAAAGAAAGAAAGAAATGAGCTTACTCAGGAATGTGAAAGGTATGGCACTCAGCGATAGGCATGCTGTGATGGACAATGGTCACATCTGGTTGAGAGAAAGGGAGCCTTTCAAAGACAAAAGGGAAGAAGTACATGCAGGTTGCTTGAAGCAAAATTCCTTGGTTACAGGGATCGATTTCAGGCAGCAGCATGGACTGGCCATGGCTAGAAGAGAGTTCTTAGAGAAATGGCTTTGACTTAAGGTTTGTGGATATATTAAGGCTACTTGTAGTAGTGCTGTTAGGACCAGCTGTTTCTGAAAAGATGTAGTACTGCTGTTAAGACTAACTGTTGCTGAGAAGATATCCTTAAAAATAGCCTCAACTGCAAAGCTGTAGTTTGGGCAAAGTTTTGTGTGGGGTGGGAGGGTGGTTGTTTTGTTTTGGAGAGAGCAGGTACCAGGGATCAAACTCAGGACCTTTTGATAGCCAGGCAGGCACTTATGCTGCTGAACTATATCCCCAGCCCCTTGGGTGAAGTTTTTATGATAGTTCTTTATCAGGTAAATATGCATGAATACCTTCTCTCTCCTTTTATTTTTAAAGAGGAAAAAACAAATAACAAGAACCAAGACCAAAAAAGCGCAATATAAAAGAACAAAAATGGTACAGAACTTCAAAACAAGAATAGAAAATTAACAATCTTTTTTTTTTTTTTTCCTTATCACCAGCTCAGCCTGTCCTGAGGGGTGGGGCTGGGCATTGAACTACAGTCTCTGCAGTTGTCTAACTTTACTAAGCAGGCTCTTTAGACTACTGAGCCACTTTGCAGGCACTTGTTATATATTGTTACCAAATTTGTTGCTCAGATTAGCAGATAGAAGCATGCAACATTCATCAAACAATTAAATATTAACTCTTCCTTTCATTAAACCTAATTTTTCCTTATCCTTTTTATTTTTAATATATTTTAAATAGTACAAAAATAATGGATAAGACATTAGAAATGATATACCTTTAAAAACACATGATGAAAGGTATTCAACCTTGGTTTTTGTGTTGCATATTGCTGTCTTCAGTGTAGTTGCTCAGGTTACAGATATAAGCAAATAAAATTGGTCAAAGTAAATTTATTTTATATATATATACACATTTTTTTTTTTTTTTTTTTTTTTTGGTGGTACCAGGAATTAAACTCAGGACCCTGAACTTGCCAGGCATGCACTTGTTCTACTGAGCTATTTCCCCAGCCTGGAAAGCAAAAATTTTAAGCATTAACTATAAAAAACTGATAATAATTAGTAATGCTGTCATCTTACTTCTCCTTTATATATACTTATAGAATTTTTCCCCTATCTTTTCACCTTTCCCTCACCTCAATTGTTTATTCCTTATATTCAGTTTCTCTCCAATTTACTACATATGTCTATTGTACCTGTAAGATTTTATCTATTCTTTCTGATTCCTACACTAAGGAGACAATATGATGTTTATACATGTGGGTCTGATTTATTTCACTTCTCATTATGTCCACTTGTTGCATCCATTTACCTATAAAAGTCTCAAGTTTTTTTTTATAGCTGTACAATACTCCATTATATAAAAATATCACATCTTTTTTATCCATTCATCAGTTGACGGGCCTTTGGGTTGTTTCTACAAGTTAACTATGACAATTTGTTATCTTACAGACATTTGTGCATATTTACCATTAGCTGGATTGGATGGAAATGCTAATCCTAGTTTGTTTTTTTTTTTTTGAGGCATTTCTGCACTGACTTCCGTAGTGGTTGTACCAGTCTACACTCCCAACAACAGTGGCGAGGGTTCTTTTTTTCCCAAGGCCTCTTCAGCATTCTTAGTAACTGATTTTTTTATGATAGCCATTCCTTCTGGAGTGAGATGGTATCTCATTGTTGTTTTAATTCACATTTCTCAAATGACCAGTGTTGTGGAACATTTTTGCATGTGAAAAATATGTTTTATGGTCTTGCAGCTCTGTTTCCTTAGGTATTGGAGATACATGACTCCATTTTGATTCTAACAGCTTTCACAACTTAACTCCAAATTCCAAATTGTTTCCCCTCTTTTCAATTATGGTAAAATATTCTAATGTCGATTGCTGTCTCAAGTATACAGTTAAGTGTTGTTAAGTACATGCACATTGCTGAGCAAATAATACCACCATCCACCTTTAGTTTTCATCTTGCAAAGTAGAAACTGTGCCTATTAAACAACAACCTTACCTCTTTTCCTTTCCCCCAAACTTTTTTTTTTTTTGCAGTACCACAGATTAAACTCAGATCTTGCATCCCCCAAATTCATTTTTTTGTGTGTGTCCCCCATACTTTTAACAGCTGTGGTATCTCATATACATAGAATCATACAGTGTTAATCTTTTTATGATAGAATCAAGGTTCACTAGTAGGACCAAATGGTAACATATGCCAGAATTTTCATTTTAAAACAATATTCAATTTTATACATACATGTTGATAGACAAAGTTTTAGATTCATTAGTTTAATAAATACTGCTTTGTAGTCATGTCATTATTTTGATGAGATCATGTGATATTTATGACATACCTGTGACTTAAATGATTTTCTCACTCAGGTCAATAAACTCTTGGCCAGCCTGCCTGTTTTCCTGTGGCCTATGAGCTAAGTATATTCTTTGCAGATGAACATTTGAATGCAGTTTCATGTTAGAGATACTAACTTTGAATCCATTTAAGCAAATGTCCAAAAATAATTTTTTTGGTCAATAGACCTATACTATTAAAAAGTCCATTTTAGGGGCCAGGGAGATAGCTCTGTGGCACAAGTTCCTGCCTGGCATGTGCAAGGTCATGAGTTCAAACCCAGGTCCCACAAAAAAAAAAAAAAAAAAAAAGGTCCATTCAATTAACATTACATTTTTAATTGCCTTAATACAAAAATTACAGAAATCAATTTTCTTATGATGTAAGTACTTCTATAACAAACTTAATTTTGCCTCTTGCGAGATGGGAAGAAGACAGCAAATATACCTGTCATTTGTTGTAAAGAGTCAACTAACAGACTGTGTAGACCTATAGACCATGAAAATACAGTTTTGAGCATACTGTTATAGTAAAGGGAACCAGTAATACTGTTATTATTAATAGGTGTAACAAGTTTGTGGAAGGTACCAGCTGTGCTGACCCTGCCCCAGGGGTGTGCTGAGATAAGGCAATTGAGATTGGGCATGGTGGCACACCCCTGTGATCTCAGCTCTTGGGAGGCTGAAAACAGGCAGATCACTACGACTCCGATCCAATAGACCATGTAGACCCTTTCCTAGGAGAAAAAAAAAAAAAAAGGTTGAGAACAAGTTTACAGAACATCATGTAAGTGACTTATGTGTACTAACTTCCTCCTCCTTATGCCTGTTTTTCAAAAAATATTTCTTATGTCTGATTTTCCAAGGAACTGATTCAAGAATTTACTCTCAATCTTTAATTTTACCTGATATTCAAAGAATTGGTTAAAATATTGACTTCCTATCTTGATTAAAATACAAGCTGGGAGTGGTGGCGCACACCTGTAATCCCAACACTTGGGAGGCTGAGGCAGGAGGATTGGTGAGAGTTTAAGACCAGCCTGGGCTACAAAACTGAGCTCAAGGCCAGCCTGAACTGTACAGCAAGACCCTGTCTCAAAAAGACAAATAAATAAATAAATAAATAAATAAATAAATAAATAAATAAATAAATAAAATATGCCCTGGTCATTGGGGGAGAAAAAATGAAAACAGAAGAAAGAAAAAATTAAGTAATGAAAAATTTTGCTTCTAGATGCTGTTTGCTGCTAATGGGTGTGAGCAAGTTAGATATTCTCTACCGGAGACTTCTCCTCACAAAACTTTTTATTAGAGGATGGGGAAGGCCAGAGGATCTCAAAAGGTAATTTTTTTTTTCTGAATACTTGTTTTGAATTTGTTTTATTGTAGTTATAAAATCCTTTCCTTTCAAATACAGAGTGATTTGCTAGGAAATTAAGCATTAAATTATTTTTGAAATATAATTGCCACCTTTTACCTTTTTAGTTATTTCTCAAGTTTTCTTTCATAGCATCAAACATTGGGCCATGTAAATCATAACTCCCTATTAAAGTCCTCTCAGAAATAGAATAGCAGGTCTGGTGACTCATGGCCTAACAACTAGTACTCAGGAGGCTCACGTGGGAGGGTGGCAAGTTTGAGAACAAGCAGGGCTACATAGCAGTTCTGAGATCTACCTACACTACATTGTGAAACCTTATCTCAAGAAAAGAAACACTAAATTGGGCATAGTGACATGGGCCTGTAATCTTAGCACTCAGGAGGCTGAGGTGGGAGGATCACCTCATGTTCAAGGCCAGCTGGGGCTATATAATGAGTGCACGGCCAGCCTGAACTAGATATCAAGATATAGTCTTAAAAAAAAAAGCTGTAGTGGTGGCACACACCTATAACCCTAGCACTTCGGAGGCTGAGGGAGGATTGGTGTGGGTTTGAAACCAGCCTGGGCTACAAAAGTAAGCTCAAGGCCAGCCTGAACCACATAGCAAGACCCTGTCTCAAAAATACAAAAATAAAAAAAAATTTTTAAGCCTGAATAAATACTAATCGTTAAACTAATTAGTTTTCAGGCATGGATTTTTCTTGGGACTTTTCACAGCTATATTTGTTGTCTTTCCATCTTGCAAGAGGCAAAATTAAGTTCATTATAGAACAGCGGTTCTAGGGGCCCAGCGGGATGGCTCAGTGGCCTGAAGCGCCTTGTTTGGGAAAGCTTGGGCGGCTTCAGGGACCACGGTTCAATCCCCGGCACCACATGCTGCGCCAGCCCTGCCCTTGGGGCAGGCTGAGCCAGCCATAAAAATGAGTGAATAAACAAACAAAGGTTCTGAAACAATAAATAAATAAAATTAAAAAAAAAAGAACAGCGGTTCTCGACCTGTGGGTCACGACCCCAGTGGGGGTCGAATGACCAAAACACAGGGGTTGCCCGACCAAAACACAGGGGTCGCCTAAAGCCATCGGAAAATACATATTTAAACCTATGCTATGCCATGGTGAAATGTTATTTATTGGAATTAGTAATAAATATTTCTCAACATATAATTATTGTTTTTGTGATTAATCCCTATGTTTAAATTATGTTTGATTTGTAGCAATGACAATACATAGGGGCCCGGCGGGATGGCTCAGTGGTCTAAAGCGCCTGCTTGGGGAAGCTTGGGTGGCTTCAGGGACCGCAGTTCGATCCCCAGCACCACATGCTGCGCCAGCCCTGCCCTTGGGGTGGGCTGAGCCAGCCATGAAAATGAGTGAATAAACAAACAAAGGTTCTGAAACAATAAATAAATATTTAAAAAAAAATGACAATACATAATGTGTATCAGGTAATTACATTCCAAATCATAACTGTAGCAAAATTACAGTTTTGAAGTAGCCACCAAAATTATTTTTTGGTTTGGGGTCACCACAACATGAACTGTATTGCGGGGTCACGGCATTAGAAAGGTTGAGAACCACTGTTATAAAAGTACTTACATGATAAGAAAATTGATTTCTGTAATTTTTGTGTTAAGGAAATTAAAAATGTGATATTAATTGAATGGACTTTTTAATAGTAAGGGTCATTGACAAAAAAAACAAAAAAGATGCCAAAATCTGGTTTCAAGCAATTACCCATTCTACATTCATAAGGTATTCAAATGAAAAAAAAATGCAGCTATAGGACTTCTAGTTTGACATAGTATGTGCCAAGAATACAACAAATAGGATTTTCGTGTAATATCTGTCATAACTATATTATAAAACTAAAAGTCAGGCATAGTGGTGTAGGATTACAGATTCCAGTAATCTCAGCACTTAGGAGGTTAGGGCAGAAGGACTGTTGTGAGTTTGATATAGCCTAGACTACAAAATGAGTTCAAGGCCAGCCTAAACCACATAGTGCATAGTGACAGCCTTTCTTAAAAAAAAATAAATAGCTCTTTCTTGAAAACACCAAATGGCAGATGACGCCAGTGCAGTGGGAGGGGCTGAAAGCCCCACAGTCCAGGCATGGGAGGCCGTGGCCGTGGGGCTCACAGTGATAAGGCCGAAGACAAAGAGTAGATTCCTGTCACCAAGCTGGGCCGGCTGGTCAAAGACATGAAAATCAAGTCCCTGGAAGAAATTTATCTTTTTTCCTTACCCATCAAGGAGTCTGAGATTATTGACTTCTTCCTGGGCATATCCCTCAAGGATGAGGTTTTGAAGATCATGCCTGTGCAGAAGCAAACTCGTGCTGGCCAGCGGACCAGATTCAAGGCATTTGTCGCCACTGGAGACTACAATAGTCATGTTGGCCTGCGTGTAAAGTGTTCCAAGGAAGTAGCCACTGCCATTCGTGGGGCCATCATCCTAGCCAAGCTCTCCATTGTTCCCGTGAGGAGAGGCTACTGGGAAAACAAGAGTGGCAAGCCCTACACTGTTCCTTGCAAGGTGACTGGCTGCTGTGGCTCTGTGTTGGTGCGCCTGATCCCTGCCCCCAGAGGCACTGGCATCGTCTCCGCCCCTGTGCCCAAGAAGCTGCTGGTAATGGCTGGAATTGATGACTGCTACACCTCTGCTAGGGGCTGCACTGCTACCTTGGGCAGCTTTGCTAAGGCTACCTTTGATGCCATCTCCAAGACCTACAGCCATCTGACCCCTGACCTCTGGAAAGAAACTGTATTCACCAAGTCTCCCTATCAGGAATTCACTGACCATCTTGTGAAAACCCATACCAGAGGACTCAAGCTCCAGCAGTAGCTACAACATGAATGGCTTTTACACAAAAATAAACTATGTCTGCAAATAAATAAGTAAATACATACATACATACCTAGAGATCAGATGTGGTGGAGCACACCTATAATCCCAGCATTGGGGAGGCTAAGGCAGAATTTCTGTGGGTTCAAGGCCACTGTCAGCTACATAAACAAGTTCAAGACCAGCTTGAACTACAGAACCTTCTTTAAATAAATAAATAAAATAACATTATGTAGTTCACAGAGAAATCTGGACCTAAGAACATAATTTTTGGTTTTGGTACCTTTCCCTTTTTTTGTTGTTTGATAAAAATTAAATTTTAATGCTTATGAACTGAATTTGCTAACTTTTAATTAGTGTTAGTCTCAGTGTAATGGGTATAGTAGATACATAAAATATGAGTTTTTTTCCTTTTTGTCTCCTTTCTCATAATAGACTTTTTGAATTCAGGAAGATGATCGGAAACCGAGAAAGATGCCAAAATCTGGTTTCAAGCGATTATCCAGTATATATTGATAAGGTATTCAAATGAAAAAAAGAAAAAAATACAGTTACAGGACTTTTGGTTTAACATAAATATGTGCCAAGAATGCAACGAACACTGGAACATGAATTTAGTGGATTCTCATGTAATATTTAAAGAGTGTTTTTTGTACTTTAACCAACTGTATTAATAATTATGTTCATGTATATTTGTGAGTATATTAATAGCCTGAATAGAAAGTATTTAATTCTGAGTTTCATTTTGTTTCTGAAGCCCAAAAAGGTTGAAGTAAATTACTCAACATTAAATAAAAATGTAAGTATTAAGAGGGGAATAAACTAGTTGAATTACATCATAAGGAGATACTTCTAAAATAACTATTAAAAAACACAAGAAAAAATGTTATAGGATGTAAGTAATTGCTAAGAGAAAGAAGTACCGTAAAACTAGAGAAGATGAGAATGTTTATTAAATGGTTTTGTTTTTTCAGCAACCAGCTGTTTTTCTACCTAAAAAGGTCTAGGCACTGTGAACTACATAAGTACTGCAACTGAATACTTTGAGATGTTATTGGGAAAGGAATATAGTTGGTGGTCTTCTTATAGCCCTCACTGCCATCAAGCAAAAATTTCTGTCTTTTAAGTATTGGTTATCTTTAAATTTTTTAAATCCTTTGTGTATGTATGTATGTATTTATTTATTTATTTGATACAGGGTTTCACTGTAGAGCTCAGACTCATAGCGATCCTTGTATTTCAGCCTCTCCAGCACTGAGATTATAGGCATGCACTGCCACACCTAGTTTCGGTGGCCAGCATGGTGTATGTAGGGTTCCAGGGCCAGCACAGCATGCAGAACTGTGGATTGAACCTGGGTCCTTGCACTTTCCAGGCAGACACTTAGACCATGAGCTATTTTTAGAAGGCCTACTTAGACCTTGAGCATTTTTAGAAGGCCTACCTTTTCTATTTGTTATTCTTTTAAATTTCTGGGGTGTTTTTGTTTTCTGTTAAAAATTATAGGCTCCAAATTAAAATAAAAACATAAAGCATACCAAATTTAAAAAAAAATCCTTTAGAATAGAAGTGGTAGTTCCTATCTGTAATCCTAGCTACTGCAGAGGCTGTTGTTCTAGCTCAGCCTTGCCCATTGAATGAGAGATCTTGTCTCAAGATCTCAGCTACTTTTTTCTCATTGCTGGGACAAAATACCAGCCCTCCAAAATTAAGGAAGGAAGGGTTTATTTAGCTCACAGTTCTTGGATGTTTCAGTCCATACTTGGCTGGCTCCAAGGCAGAGTGGCAATCAGCAATAGCAATAGCATCAAGTGCAGCCCAGAAAATGACACACTGAGTTAGCTATTAACTTGCCACCTTTGACCATATGAACTAGATTTTTGGCCATACAACAAATTGTAAAATGAATCAGAAAATTATATTAGTAAATAAATCCTCAGCATGGCAGTTTTACTCTCAGAGGAAAGAAAAATCTAGAAGGAGTTATGGGGAGAATAGAGACATAGATGAAGAGATAGGGAGATAGGGAGATAGCTCAGTAGAATAAGCGCTTGCCTGACAAGCATAAGGGCCTAAATTCAATCCCCAGTTCCGCCAAAAAAAAAAAAAAAAAAAGAAGAAGAAGAATGTTCATAAAAGCAAGGCTGCAGGATCATGCAAACTGTGGGAAACTGTTGTAGAACATAGAGAAAAAGAAATAAACAGAAACAAAAACAACAATCAAAAGTTAGAAACTATGTTAACACATAAATATAAGAACAAACAGGCCAGCGAAATGGCTTAGTGGTCTAAAGCGCCTACTTTGCAACTGCAGGGACTGTGATTCCATCCCCCGCACCACATGCTGTGCCATCCCCACCCCCAGGGCAAGCTGAGCCAGCCATTAAAAAAAAAAAGAAGAAGAAGAACAAACAATGAAGCAAAACAAAAAAAAAGGGAGAGGAATAGTGTCCACTTCAAGATAGACTAGAGCAGTTGGGGTTTTTGTTTGTTTCTTTGGTTGTTGTTTTTTTCAATACCAAGGAATCAAACTTGTGCTTGCCAGGCAGATGCTTAAGCCTGCTGAGCTATATATCCCCAGCCCCTAGAGCAATTTGAGTAATCGCAGTGAGCCAGCAGTAGCATTATAGTGTGATAGTAGATAAGCCAAGAGACCATGTACCCTTATTTTCCCTCAGGTTGAATTTGATTTCTGGTCATGCAGCTGGAGTCAGACCTACTTAGCCTGCAGTAGTTTGTAGTTCCAGTGATCTTGTACTCAGCTTGGAGCTGCTAAATGGAGCCTTTAGTTACTCGAGTTTTGAACTATTTGGCCTCTCTTTAAGAAGGCCATCTCTATACCTTCTGGGACATCTAAACCTGAATGTTACTCCAACAACTACAGTCTGTTGCATCCACTATGTGTTTCACTGGTATGATTCCCCATGGAGAGCTCTGGGGTTGTCATTAGTCACTGTGCATGTGCAGGTTCAAGTTGCCTCTCCCATGCCGTGAGTTCAGGGTCAAGGAGAAAGCATGGCCTGCCACCTCCCCTCTTTGTAGTTTTTGTCTATGCTCTTGCCATGGGCTTCACTTCTCAATTCAGATCCTCCTTGGGTCCCTAAGACCCACTTACCTCCTTCACATCCTCAAATTGTTGTATTCCAATGTCTGAACACCAAATCTCAGAGAGGATCTTTCGGTAATGCTCACCACCCCATCATCTTCCTGGAACTCCTCCCTTCTGTTTTCATGTCATCTTTTTTAGATTCCACATACTAAGGAAAACATGTGATTCTTGCCTTTCCATGTCTGGCCTATTTTGCTTAACATGATAATCTCCAGAATTACCCATTTTCTTGCAAATGACATAATCTGTTCCTTATGGCTGAATAGTACTGTCCTTTGTATGTACACCATCCTTTTTTCATCCATTTATCTGTGTCTCAGTTACTTTTCTCTCATTGGCTGGGACAAACACATAACACCCAAAATGAAAGTTACTCACAGTTACTGGAGATTTTAGTCCATACTCAGCTGGCTCCAAGGCAGACTGGCACATGGCAGAGAGCAGCAGGTCATGGTGGCGGAACAGCAACAATGGCAACAGAGACAGTCTGTCTCTCTGTCTTTCTTATATTACGTTCAGGCTACCAGCCACAGGTTGAGTGTAGCACTGACACCCATAATCCCAGCAGTATTAAGGCCTATAATCCTAGTGGATCACCCATAATCCCAATAGATCATGATTTAATCTCAAACTCTAGAAGTCCCTGCCCCAAGACTGCATGAGGCTTTTGGGGGACCAGACACAAACCATAACAATCTGTTAATACATTGGCTGGTTTCATATCTTGGCTATTTTTTTTTAATTTTTTTATTTTATTTATTTATTATTTTCTTGTTTCAGAACCTTTGTTTGTTTAGTCACTAATTTTTATGGCTGGCTCAGCCCTTGGGGCGGGCTGGCGCAGCATGTGGTGCCGGGGGTCGAACTGCGGTCCCTGAAGCCGCTCAAGCTTTCCCAAGCAGACGCTTTAGACCACTGAGCCATCCCGCCCGGCCCCATTTTTTTTTTTTTTTTTTTTTTTGTCTTTTTTTGAGACAGGGTCTCGCTATGCAGTTGAGGCTGGCCTTGAGCTCACTTTTGTAGCCTAGGCTGGTCTCGAACTCACACCGATCCTCCTGCCTCAGCCTCCCGAGTGCTGGGATTACAGGCGTGAGCCACCACGCCCGGCCATATCTTGGCTATTGTGAATTGTAACAAAATAAAAGTAGATAAGTAGGTGTCCCTATGGTACCTTGGCTTTATTTTTTTCTGGTCTATATGAAAGAATGATATATTAGGTTATTTGGTAGTTCTTTTTTATTTTTTTGAGGCAACTCCTTACTAATTTCTGTGGTGCTTATAGTAATTTACAGTCCTTCTAGAAATGTAGAAGGGTTCCGTTCCTACACATCTTCACCAGCATTGTTTTTTCTGTTCTAACTGGCATGAGAAGAAATCTCAATGTAATTTTGGTTTGCATTTCTTTAATGGTTAGAGATGTTAAACATTTTTTTCATATGTTCATTTACCAGTTGAGATGTCTCTGTTGAGTTTGTTGATTTATTAACTAGTCTATTTGATTTTCTGACATTAAATTTTTTAGTTTCTTACATATTCTAGATACTACTCATCTGTTGGAACAGTAGCTGACAAAGATTTCGTCCTATTCTGTAGGGTACTGTTCCTGGTTTGTGTATAGGTGTTCCTCTAAATACTCATGCAGTCAAGGGGCAGCTTCTAGAATTCGTAATTAATTATTGTGGGTGTGGGTGCTGCACCTCCCCTGGGGCAGTTGATTTACATTTCACTGTAAAGTAGAAAGGGAAGTTAGCTGCTTGAGCTGCTGCTAGCTTTCGCTGCTCTCTTGCTCTTGCCTGCTGTGCTGAAAGGTTTTCTGCCATGTGCCTCTCTGCCTTGGAGCCAGCTGAATATGGACTGAATCCTCCAGTAACTGTGAGCTAAATAAACCTTTCTTTCCCTCTTTTGAGTGTTGAGTGTTTATCCCAGCAACAAGAGCAGAGTAATTAAGACAGGTACCTCTTCACTCTTTTGGTTTTTCCCTTGCTGTGCAAAAACTTTTTAAATTGGTATAGTTGTTGGTTCTTGCTATTTTTTTCCTGTGCTATTGGAGTTCTATTCAGGAAGTTTTTGCTTGTGTCTATGGCTTCAAATGTTTCCATTGTTTTCTTCTAGCAGTTTCAAAGTTTCAGGTCTTACATGTGCGTCTTTGATATCTTTTTAATTGATTTTGTATAGGATAAGAGATAAGGATCTGGTTTCAGACTTCTGTTAGTGGATATCATTTTCCCAGGATCATTTTCTGATGAGTCTATCTTTTCTCAGTGCATGTTGTTACCTTTGTTAAAAAAAAAAAAAAAAAAAAAAAGATGGCTGTAGTTACATGGATTTGTTTCTATGCCTTCTGTTGTGTTCCATTGGTCTCTGTCTATTCCTATGCAGTCCCATAATTTTTTTTTTTTTTTGTCTTTTTGAGACAGGGTCTCGCTATGCAGTTGTGGCTGGCCTTGAGCTCACTTTTGTAGCCCAGGCTGCTCTCGAACTCACACCGATCCTCCTGCCTCAGCCTCCCGAGTGCTGGGATTACAGGCGTGAGCCACCACGCCCGGCTAGTCCCATAATATTTTTATTACTGTGGCTTTGCAGTAAAATTAGAAGTCAAGTATGAATATGCTTCTTCCTTGCTTATTGTGCTTATGGTTGCTTTGACTATGCTGAGTTATTTGTGTTTCCATGTGAATTTTAGGATTTTTTTGTTGTTATTTAGTGAGGAATGTCATTGGAATTTTGATGGAGATTGCACTGACTGTAGATCGCTTTTGGTAGTATGACCATTTTAACTGTGTTGATTGTGCTGACTTTTAGAAAATCAGAAGTCTTTTCATCTTCTACTGTCTTCAGTTTGTTTATTCAGTGTTCCATAATGTTATTGTAGAGGTCTTCTACCATCTTGGTTAATTGATCTGTAAGTATGGATTTTATTTCTATTATGAATGTAGCTGTTTTTCTGATTTTTATTAGCTATTTTATTTTAGTGTATAGAAAAACTTTTAAGTGTAGCTATAGTATATTTAACTGTATATTTAACATTTTTTTCTCCAAGTGCTTAGAATTGAACTCAGGACCTTCATACTGAGTATTATCCCATACCCTTTTTCAGTGTTTTTTTTTTTTTTTGGCGGGACTGGGGTTCAAACTCATGACCTTGCACTTACCAGGTAGGCACTTGTGCTATGGAGCTATCTCCCCAGCCCCAAGTGTTTTATTTCAAGATACAATCTCATTGAATTGTTAAGTTGTCCTGACTGGACTTCAACTTGCTATCCTCCTGCCTAAGCTTCCCAGAGAGCCTCTATTATTGGTCAGTGGCCACTATGCCTGGCTTATATTTCCTTTTTTTTTTTTTTTTGGTAAGATTTTTTTTT
>PVJA010013828.1:0-17301 GCA_004027025.1 Myocastor coypus | reverse complement strand
GCAGTACTGGGGATCAAACTGGGTCCTTGAGCTTGCCAGACAGGCCATTAGACCACTGAGCTATCTCCCTTGTGCTGTATTTACTATTAAAAAAAATAAAGCTGTTTTCCAAATGACTACTCCATTTTACATTCTCTCCAGCAATGTATCAGTTTCGCTATATCCTTAACAATATTTGGGAATATAAATGTATTTCCTTGTGGTTTTTTACTTGAATTTTCATAACTATGATATTGAAGATACTGGCTATTTGTATGTTTGTATGTCTTCTTTAAAGATACAATCTTCAAATCTTAGCTCTTTGCAAGGGGATACTTAACTTTTTATGGTTGAGTTAGTTCCTAAATAAATAATATATACATGTATATATATATATATATATATATATATATACACACATATATTGAATATTTTTCATATATATATATATATATATATATATGGTTCTAAAATATCTTTCTATTACAGATATACTAACACTTTTGTTGCATTATATTACCTTTCATACTAGTTTGTTCTACCTTGTGAAATAATTTGTAATGATTTTGTGGTACCTTTTTTTTTTTTTATTTTTTTATTTTTTTTGGTGAGACCAGGATTTGAACTCATGACTTTGTATTTGCCAGGCAGGCACTTGTGCCACAGAGCTATCTCCTCAGCCACTGTGGTACTTCTTTTATCAAATAATTTATTCTAAAATATATGCAGAGAAGACCATGTAGTAAGGCATAAAAATACCTAAATTGGAAAGACTTTTTAGATTTAAAAAATACCAGTTTTAAGTTTCCCTAAGCATTTTCTTGAATGCAGTACAATTCCAATTCCAATTAAAGTATTCAATTTAGAAAAGTGGTAAAAATGATTTGCAGAAATGTATGGAAATTCTATTCATAGAATACAAGTATTTTAAGTCATTTGCATATGCATTTTAAAATAAATTACATTTGCACAACTAGCTAAAATTTCAAAATTTTAGATCTGCCGGCCATGGTGGCACATGCCCGTAATCCCAGCACTTGGGAGGCTGAGGCAGGAAGATCAATGTGAGCTCAAGAGACCAGCCTAGGCTACAGAAGTGATTGCAAGGCCAGCCTGAACTGCATAGTATGAGTCTCAAAAAGACCAAACCAAAAAAAAAAAAAAGGAAGGAAGAAAGGAAGAGAGGGAAAGGGGCAGGGAAGGAAGGGAGGGAGGGAGGGAAGAAGGAAGAAAAGAAGGAAGGGAGGAGTGAGCTGAATATAGTTCAGTAGTAAAGTGTTTGGCTAGCATGTGTGAAGCTTTAGATTGAACCCCCAATACCACCAAAACAAAGGGAGTTGAAGCAAGGGCAAAGGCCTGCATTCAATTCTTTGTTCCACAAAAAATATATATATATAAATATATATATATATATATATATATATATATATATATATATATATATATCAGAGAGAGTTGTTGAAGTTACTGTTATAAATAGAAAACCAGGAACTGTGGAATTATTTAAAATATATGCTATCTTTCTGCTATTTGAGTTCAGTTTTTACTGTTGGCTTGATTTTAAAAAATTGCTACTGTATTTGAGAGAAGAATAAGTTTAGGCACCTGAATATTAGATAATTTCCATTTTTTTCTAATTTAACATGTTGATCTTTGACTCTGCATCAGTTGGTTGTAATTACTGAACCACTGTATTTGATGTCAGCTCTTACTTGTGGTAAATTTTTGTAATTTTATTGGTTTTATTTTGTTTTTATTTTATTTTTTGTCTTTTTGAGATAGGGTCTCACTCTGCAGTTCAGTGTGGCCTTGAGCTCACTTTTGTAGCCCAGGCTGGTCTTGAACTTGCACTGTTCCTCCTGCCTCAGTCTCCCAAGTGCTGGGATTACAGGCGTGCGCCACCTTGCCTGGCATAATTTTTAAATTGTCCTTATGATTACATTGTTGAGTGCTGTTGAATCTTTTAATATGTGTTTTATTTTATGTCAGTATATGAATGGCATTTACTATTTATTTTCCCAATGAGGCTGTAGTAAATAATATAGAAATAAATAGCCAGGCATGGTGGTACACACCTATAATCACAGTGCTCAGGACGCTGAGACAGGAGAATCCCTTTGAGTTCAGGGCTAGCCTGGGCTGCAAAGTGAGTTCAAGGCCAGCCTGAATTGCCTAGTGAATCCCTGACTCAAAAACATGAAGAATTTAAAAAAGAATAAGAAAGAAAAGAAAATTAGTAAATGTGTAGAAACAATGTCCTTTGAAAAACATAGTAAAGCAAAAGAAAATATATTAAGGACTAGAGAAAGGTGTTGATTCAGTGGACCCTTTTTATTATATAAATATTCATATAGACCAGTATATAGTCTGCTTGTATTGTTGTTTCTCCTTTTAGGTTGAAGAGCAGTCAGACTGTAAGATCCTAGATGGACATTTTGTTTCCCCAATGGCCCATTATGTACCCGATATCATGCCAATTGAATCTGTTATTGCAAGGTAAGAATTTTTTAAAAAGTTGATTAGTAAATTAATTGTGTTCAGTAAAATCTATCATACCATGTTATTTCAGATCACTTAGTAATGGGGTAGATCTAATTTTTTTTGTTGTTGTACTAGGAATTGAACTAGGAATTGCTTGCCAAGCAGGCACTGTGCTGCTGAGCTACATTAATTTTTTTATTACTTTTAATAAATAACATTGAGACAGTTTCAAAACGTGTTAGTAGGACAGCCACAATAATTGATACAATGCATATTGTTGTTTTCATAGTAATTGTTCAGAGTACAAGATGCAGACATGATAACTTTTCTAAACACTATTGGTACAAATATTTCTTCTCATTGAACTAAGACCAAGTAGTCGTACACATAGTCCAATATTCCATAATAGTAGTGGGCTATTGGCAGAACTGGCAATGTCAGAAGCTGTTGACTTGAGCCCTTTACAGCTGAGCAAACTTATCTGGCTTCACTTTTTACGCCTTCTGGTTAAACTTTTCTGCTGGGTGGTTTAGTCCAAGTTAAAGCAAGACCTATATAACAAAACATGTAATTTTCTTATCTAATAATATTGGTCCAGTCCCCTCAGGATTTACCTTGAAACCAAGTACAGCATTTTCTAGAACTTTTGTCAGTGTCAGCCATCTGGATGAGTCATGGTCATTGCCTGACCAGTTTGCTCTCTGTGAAAGCTTGAGAGAATGTTTTCTCTCTAGGGGACTCTCCTTAGGCATACTATACATTGTCGATCCCTTTGCTCTGTAGCCCCATAATCTCCTTGAACAGAAAATTTGCAAAACCACTGAGCTACAGGATGTTACAGTACAAGTTCTCTTATGTCCTGAGACTTCACTGACCTTGAAGGGCTAGGGCCAAAATATTGGCTAACCTTGTAGCCCTTCTTTTTCTCTAATTTTCGGTCTGCAAATTTAGGTTCTTAACCCTCCAGAAGAGAAGCTTAGTGATACTATGTGTCTTAGTTACTTTTTGCTCATTACTGGGACAAATACCCAACACTCAAGATGAAGAAAGGAAAGGTTTATTTAGCTCACAGTTCGTAGAGGTTTCAGTCCATATTCGGCTGACCCAAGGCTGAGTGGAGCAGGGCGGAGAGCATCCAGTTCATGGTGGCAGAACAGCAGCAAAATGGTGGCAGAGGCAGCCAATCAGTCAGGGCAGCAGAGCAGCAGCAACAGCTCGAGTCTGTCTCTCTGTCTCTCGTTATATTACATTCAGGCTCTCCGCCTTAGCCCCTGCCTTAGACTACACCCGTAATCCCAGAAGTACTTCGACCCATAATCCCATCAGTACTAAAACCCATAATCCCAAAGATCATGGATCAAGTCTCAAACTCTAGTCTCCGCCCAGTGACTACATGAGGCTTTGGGGGGACAACTAGACATAAACCATAACACTCTGTAACATAGGTACTTGAGCTTATCACTGCCTTTCTAAATATTAAATGCCTTAGACTTAACATGGAACCGGTATTCTCCATCAATCATTGATATTCTGATAAATCCCTATAGAATGTGATTTAAAAAAAAAAACTGTTAATACTTTTTACACAGAAATTTAGAAATCTAAACATATACAAACTTGTTAGAAGCTATTTTAATTCTTGTAAAAGTACACAGTAATGCTGGGCATGGTGGTGCATGCCTGTAGTCTCCGCACTCAGGAGGTAAAGGAAGGATGATTGCTATGAGTCTGAAACCAGCCTGGGCTACATAGTTAGTTCAAAGCTAGACTGAACTATGTAGTGAGAACCTGTCCCCAAAAACAAAAAAGAGAACACCCTGTAATAGTCCAGGCATGATTGTGCATGTTTGTAATCCCAGCACTCAGGAAGCTGAGGCAGGAGGATCCCCATGATTTCAAGGCCATCCTGCATTATAAAGTGAGTTTGAGGCTAGCCTGGACTCCACAAGTGAGTTTAAGACCTGCCTTAACTACATAGTAAGATTCTATCAAAAAAAAAGAAAAAAGTGTACAGAGTAGTTAGTATGTATATGTGGATATTAATTGATTGGAGCACTGTTTATATTTTATAAAGAAAAGTAATATCTTAAATGTTCAGCAACAAGAGATTATAATTACCCATATAAGGATACAGTTAGCTGACAAGGCCATGTGGACACACTGTATGTTGTCCAACTTACTTGCCTTGTCATTGAGACAAGATACCTGATAGCCACAACTTGAAGGAGAAACCAGCTCACAGTTGGTAAAGGTTTCAGTCTATAATTGGCTGGCTGCATGGCAGAGGAGAAACAGCCCATGGTGTGCAAAAGGCAGCAAAACAGCAGCAGTGGAAAATCAGTGAAAACAAAAGCCAGTGAAGCAAGTTTCACTTTCCCTTTTATCCCATCCATGCTTCCAGCCATTTGGGTGGTGCCACCCACACTCAGACTGGGCCTTCCCATTACCCACCCTTGGAACTATGCCAAACCAACAACCAGGGTACTAATTTAGGACCACACACTGTTAATCTCAGTGTCACACACCCTAGATTTGGCCAGCTCTCCAAACCCCACCGAGGAGCACATGAGGCCTTACATGACTATCTCAATACAAGTTATAACAATTAAAATATAGAAGATAGTACACATGATGATTTAGTTCCATTTTTATCAGTACACAAGTATGTGTACACATATCATCACACAGAAATTCCCAGAAGATATACATTATTGTGCCAGCTCTGATGATCTCCAAGTAAAGAGATTTTGGCTTTTAAAATTACAATCTTAAGGGCCAGGGAGATAGCTCAGGGGCACAAGTGCCTGCCTGGCAAGTGTAAGGTCCTGGGTTCAAACCCCAGTTCCACAAAAGAAAAAAAAAATTGTAATCTTAAATTCCTACAATGTTCATGGGCTGGGGAGATAGCTCAGTAGAATAAGCACTTGTCTGACAAGCGCAGGTTCCTGAGTTCAATCCTCAGTACCACAAAAATAAATAAATAATAATGATGAATAACATTCCTACAGTGTTCATATATTTCCTATAATAGGAAGAAAAAGATTTTTAATTGAATAAAGATTATATAGCAAAAAAAAAAAAAAAAGATTATATAGTAACTTAGACTAGATAGACTACACAGTAAGTAAACTTCCTTGGGGTACTTCGTAAATATGAGCATTCCACAAATATCATAGGGCTGTTCTTTTTCTTTTTTAATAAAAATAATTTTGTCACAAACAGGAATTCTCCTTAGCTTTTTGCCTTGCTTAATTTTTTGCCTTTTTTTTTTTTTTTTGTCTGGTACTATGGATTAAACTCAGGACCCTGTGCTTGCCAGGCAAGTGCTTATTCAACTGAGCTATCTCCCAACCTGTTAAATTTTTAAATACTTAAAATTAATTTTATTGCTACATTTTACATATACATAATAACATTCATCATAGGGAATTTTTTTTTTTTGTCTTTTGAGACAGGGTCTTGCTATGCAGTTCAGGCTAGCCTTGAACTCACTTTGGTAGGCCAGGGTGGTCTCGAACTCGCGCCGATCCTCCTGCCTCAGCCTCCCGAGTGCTGGGATTACAGGCGTGTGCCACCACGCCCAGCTCATCATAGGGAATTTGTACCTGTTCATGTATCTTTGTATTTCCCATTCACCTCCCTTCCTTCAGCAATCTTATTTACAAAAACCTTATTTTTTTTTCTTTTCTTTTGATAGCCAAGGTTTTTAACTCATTAATATTCAGTAACTGAAACTTAGCTTTTTTGAATCCTTATATGATTACAGCAGTTTTATTTTTGTTTTATAGTTTTTTTGTTTTTGTTTTTGTTTTTTGTTTTTTTTTGTCTGTTTTGAGACAGGGTCTCACTATGCAGTTGAGGCTGGCCTTGAGCTCACTTTTGTAGCCCAGGCTGGTCTCGAACTCGCACTGATCCTCCTGCCTCCGCCTCCCGAGTGCTGAGATTACAGGCGTGCGCCACCATGCCCAGCTTGTTTTATAGTTTTAAGACTGCGTCTCACTAGCAGTTCAGGCTGGCCTTGAGCTCAGTTTGTAGTCCAGACTGGTTTCAAAAATCACAGTCCTGCCTCAGCCTTCCAATTGCTGGGAATACAGGCTTGCATCTCCATGCCTGGCCAGTACCTCTGTTTTTTGTTGTTGTTGTTGTTTTTGTTTTTTGTTTTTATAATTATTGGCAAGCCAAGAGTCCCTATGTCCAGCCATGAAGATGATTTTCCAGAACCAAGAGAGCAACCCAGGGCTGCACTCTGGTTTTATTCAGTGGAGAAAGGGGAGTGGCTTGAGCAAGAGACTTGTAGGAACAAAGTGAACACTGTGAGCTGGGCTAGGTAGGTGGCCTGCATTCTCCTCCACAATATTCAGAGAGGATATGCAGAGGAAGTAATTTATATTATGCTACTGAGATGGTATCTAATATTTTGGAGGTCTGGTGCTTCAACTCTGCTGTGTAATCTTTCAAGTCCCAGGAAGTCATAGTCTCTATTTGGAGGCTCAATCCCAGTCAACAGCATGAAGCATTGGCTCCTCGTCCTTTCTCGACCCAGCTCATATTGCAGAGCAGCAGGTGTGCGTTATCAGAGAAACATGCATGCCATCTTCAAAAATTATCAACAGCACCTCAGCTAGACCAATATAGACTGCTTAAGGCCAATCGAAAGGATGATGAGAAATCCTAGCCAGCTCTGGACATTTCAATATGAGGAAACAGGGTCAGGCTCAGTGAAAATGGAAACTGTCCTTTCTTCAAGGGGAGCTGCTCAAGCAGTCCTCCATTGTTCCCCCTTCTTTGTTTTGAAGTAGCTGGAGCAGTGTCAGTTGTGGCCCCATAGCCCGTAGCAGTTGTTGGGCTGAGAATCCTCTGTGGCACACTTTAAGAAAGATTATAAACAAGAGAATGAGTACACCAATTCCAATATAAAACCAGAAATGAGCCTTGAGTTATTCAAATGGGTTCAACTGCTCTGTAGCACCAGCAAACTTATGCCAGTCTTTAATCTGGGCATCAAAAGTGGCTGTCTGTTGTGACATTAACAATACTTTTCTCTGAAGACCAACTATATCCAAAGTAATATTTTGATGGATAGCTCCTTGTATGTGTTTCTTGATTAATCTCCAAGGATAAAGACTTTTGTAATATGGTAAGGTAATGGGGTGATATAAAAGAAAGTCATACTATAATGATATTTTCAACCTTGTTATAATTGTAAACTTTCAATTTGATAATCTATTCAAAGAATGGAGGTTCCTCAAATGCTCACTTGGGTTATTAACTTTATATTAATATGTCACTGAATTTCCTGCTGTTACCAAAAATTCTTGTGTAGTTGTTTACAAGATGAGCAGTTAATATGGAATGAGCTAACATCATAGAGTCAGTAACTACACAGGCTATCAAAAGCACCAAGGAAATTATCCTTGCTATAATAAATCCAAGCATCTTCTTGGTCCAATTGATAAACCTTTTAGTTAATGTCTCTACCAAGAAAGAATTAAGTGAATGATACCATAGCTCCATGAGACTGACTGGAAGCCAAGCTCCAAGCATCATGACCATGATTACCACTGTGGAGTTACTTGAAGGATGTTCAGGCATGATACAATGGGTCAGATAACATTTAGTACATGAGACCATACTTGGTTGCTACTCTGTCTTTCTTTTTAATAGTACTTGACCATAAGCACATATATTCACTTTTATATATTATGTTTTTGTAATGCTTTGTTCCTTTCTTTTTTTTGAGACAGGGTCTCACTATCTATGCAGTTCAGGCTGGCTTTGAGCTCACCTTTTGTAGCCCAGGCTGGTCTTGAACTCACACTGATCCTCTTTTCTCAGCCTCCCCAGTGCTGGGACTGCAGGCATGCACCACAATGCCTGGCTTGTCTGTTCTTGAACTTGATTCTTTCCACAGTTCTGGTCACAAATCATGTTGGATGAGAACCAAATCAAAGTCAGTGGTTAGGTCTAATATTGACCTTATGGGTCTGCATCCAGAATCATGGAAAAAATAATTTGCATTGTTGGAATTTTTGTCACAGAGTACAAAGGTCAATTTCACTGCAATTTGTTAATAGTTTTAAAATGGTTTTAAATTCTAAGTCAGTGTTGAAGCTAGTTTTTTCCATGATTTTCTATTTTATGCTTTACCTAATGCTGTTTACTCAAAAAAAACAACATGGTTTACTATTTTCCTCTTCATTTGCTGCTTCTGGTAAGTAGTTTCTCATGTAAAATTTTTGTTTGCTGATGCTTTTATTTGTATATGTGGAAATCCTTCAGTGAAGAAGCTTTTATTCTGTAACGGAAATGAAAATCTACCTAAATTTTATGTGACTGTACTGGAATCCTGAATAAATTCCAGTTCTAAAAAATTTGTTACTTAGGGCTGGTGAGATAGCTCAGTGGACTAAGCACCTTCCTTAGGCAAGTGCAGGGACTAGGGTTCAATCCAGGATACCGCCTGCTGCGCCAGCTCCACCCATGGACACACTGAGCCAATGACTAAGTCCAGGCATGGTGGTACACTCCTATAATCCCAGTGTTTCGGAGACTGAAAACAGGAGGATCACTATGAGTCCAAGCTGCATAGTGAAACCCTGTACCAGATAACGTTAAAAAGAAAAAGAAATTCACTACTTAATAAACGAATAAATATAGTAAACTAAAAGAAAAGCAACCTTTGTAGTCAGTTATTATTTCATTATTTCTTTCTCTCTCTTTTTTTTTTTTGAAACAAGGTCTTGCTCTGCAGTTCAGGCTGGCCTTGAGCTCACTTTATAGTACATGTTTGTCTCAAAACGATCCTCTTGCCTCAGCATCCTGAGTGCTGGGATTACAGGAATGTGACACCATATCTGACTTTCATTATTTCTAAAGTAATATTTTAATAACTTCAAAGTAAAATGCAAGCAGTATGATGTAGTGGAAAGAACCACAACTTTGTAGGGGTTTTTTTGTTTTGTTTTCCTGATTTTTTTTTGTTGTTTTTGGTGATATAGGGGATCAAACTCAGAACCTTGCATTTGTCAAGCAGGTGCTTATGTTGCTGAAGTATCTAATACCTGTCCCTCCCTTTTTTTTTTTTCATGGTGAATTGAGCTTATAACCTCATGCTTGCCAGGCAGGTGCAGTGCTGCTGAACTATATCCCACCTAAGAACCAGAACTTTGGAATTAAACAGATCTGCATAGAACTCCAATTCTACTACATATTGACCTAACGACTTTCAGTCAGTTACTTAATCTATGAACCAGGTTTTATAAAGCAGGAATAGACAACATGCATGGTGCCATGTCCCTGAATTCCAGTAGTCAGAAAGCTGAGGCTGGAGGATCACCATAAATTTGAGGCCAGTCTGGGCTCAATAGAGTTTAAAGCCAGCCTGAACTACACAGAAAGGCCATGCGTCAGAAAAAAAAAAAAAAATGAGGGAAGAAGAGAGGGAGAGAGGGAAGGAGGGAAGGTAAGAGGGAATGGCTGGAGGAGGAAAAAAGAGCTTATCAATATGGTTATTGATATGAATGAAATAAGGAATGAAAATTACATGCAGGCTATATAAAAAGTATTAAATATATCTGCAGCTTTTTAGCCTGTTGGTTAAAGAATATAGGGAAAAAAAAGTGATTTTAGGTTTTTATGTTCCATGAGTTCTTTCATTGGAATTGTGTCCTCTTACAAATTTTGCCTTATCTAGAATGCAGTTGTAGGTGTTCATATGAAGAAAAGAGGGAGGAGCAGGGTTGAAGTTCAATGATGGAACTTTTGCTTAATATCTCTGAGGCCTGTCTTCAAGCCCTAGCACAGAAAAAAAAAAAAAAAAAATATATATATATATATATATATATGTGTGTGTGTGTGTGTATGATGTATGTATGTATGTATGTATGTATGCGTAAAGCTGGGTGTGGTGGTGCACTGTGTAATCAGGAGGCTGAGGCAAGAGAATCACAGTTTGAGCCCATGGAGAACTGTATGGTAAGACCCCGCAGAGAGCAAGAGAAGAGTCTTTGACTCAGCCTAAAAAATAGTACAAGAAAGGTTCTTTCTAGTAGAAAGACAAGAATGGAGGTTACTTCTTCTCTCTGCAGAGACATTTACAACCAAATTTATTCTGATATAGATTGCTCAGTGACACAAACTGATCACTTTTTCCTTCTTCATTATGATTTTTAAGAAGTAATTTATCTCACTGCATTAAAATTCTGCAAAAGGGGCTACAGAGATAGCTCCGGGGTCTAAGTGCCAGCCTAGGCAAGTGCAAGGACCCAGCTTCGATCCCTCCATGCTGTGCCAGCCACCAGGACTGGGCATGATGGCACATACCTGTAATCCCAGCACTGGGGAGGCTGAAAATAGTATATTAGTCCAAGCTGCATAGTGAGACCCTGTACCAAATACATACAAAAAAATTTTTAAAAGACTGTAAAATAATGTAATTAAAAAGATAAATTCAATGATTCCAACAAGGACAAATAACTGCTTTTTTTATGTTTTATTTTTCCTGTGTGTTAATAAATAGCAGTGCTTATTTGCTCTTTTTTTTTATCTGATTAATCATTAAATAGGTAAGCAGTCTATCATTGTGTTATTAGCTGCTTGAGCATCTGGAAATGGTGGTGCATGCCTATAATCCTAACACTCAGGCAGCTCAGGCAGGTTTGCTGTGTGTTCTAAGCCAGTCTGGGCTACATAGGCAGTTCAAGATGAGCCTGAACTGTATAGCAAGACCCTGTCTCAACAAAACAAAACAAAACAAACAAAATCAGCTGTTTGATATACCATACTATGCCTATACCCTAATTTCCCAAAGTGGATATTTATTTATCTTGTATTTATTTATTTTTTTATATGTATTTGTACAGGGTCTTGCTACGCACTTGGATTCCTAGTGATCCTCCTGCTTTCAGCCTCGACAGTACTAGAAATTACAGGCACCCACCACCATACCCATCTAGGTAGTGATCAGTACACCTGGGGGCCCAAGGGCCAGGCCAGCATGGCATGTGGTGCCATGATCAAACTCTGGTCCGTCCCTACATTTGCCTAAGCACGTGTTTATACAATGGACATTTAAGTCACATAGATTTTTCTCACTTTAAACAATACTGGTTGACCAGATAGCTCAGCAGATTCAAGTGTCTACTTAGGCTGGGTGGCTAAATACAATAGTGTAGATTCTGTTAAATTAAAAAGTATATTGTAAATCAGAGAACTACCAGTGGCATAAGCACCTGCCTGGCAAGTGCTAGATCCTGAGTTTCACTAGTACAAAACCAACAACAACAAAAATCTAACAAATTATAAATTAAAGGTGAAATTTTTAGTTGCTGTTTTCCTTTTTTTTTTTAATCTTTTCAAGACAAGTTCTCACTATGCAGTTCAGGCAAGCCTTGAGGTCACTGTGTAGCTCAGGTTGGCCTCAAACTTGAAATGATCCTCCTGCCTCAGCCTCCCAAGTGCTGGGATTACAGCTGTGTGCCACCATACTTGGTTCTAATTGCTATTTTCATCCAGATAATTACAAGTTTTTAAGAACCAAGAACCGAAAGGTTGTATTAAAAGGCTTTTAAAGAGACTTCTTTTCTTTTAAACAGGTTCCAATTTATTGTTCCTAAAGAGTGGAACAACAAATACAGACCTGTGTGCATTCATCTTGCTGGAACAGGAGATCATGTAAGATGTTATTAAACACTGTGATCCCCAGTAACTTTTTAACATATTCCCTTTCACAGATATATTCACTGTGCTTGTTAAGCTTGCTGTCTTTTCTCTTCCTAGCATTACTGGAGGCGACGGACACTAATGGCCCGTCCTATGATTAAAGAAGCCCGAATGGCTTCACTGTTGTTAGAAAACCCTTATTATATCCTTTTGTAATATCTATGATATATTTTAGTTACTGATTTTTATATTTAGTAATCAAAAAAATCCTAGAACCAACTTTTCAAAACTAGTTCAGTCAATATTTCAGAAAATAAGAATAAAAGTATGTAAGGTTATTTTATGCCCTTTAAAAGCTAATGTATTACCCTTCTACTCTTTAATGATAAATTGTATTTTTATTTCTTGAGGTATGCTTATGCTTTTTATTTATCTTTATCTTTATTTTTATTATGTTTATTTATTTTTGTGTTTTAGGGTAGGGTCTACAGGGTCTAGAGGGTCTCACTATGCAGATTGAACTTCTACTTCTGTTTTTAGCCTCCCACATGCTGGGATTATAGGTGGTACCATCATGCCCAGTCACAATCACCATCTCATGTGCCCCATGGATGAGGCTGGAAAAGCATGCCAGAGATCAAACCACTGCCTTGCCTTTGCCTAAGCAGGCAGTTTAATCCACTGAGCTATCTGGCAGCCCTACTTATGCTTTTTAATAAGTTAAATGCTTACTATTAAACTTTCATGTTTGCAATACATTTATATCAATTGAGGCTTAGAATAGTTCTTTTTTGGAGATGAGGGGTCCTTAGAATAGTTGTTAACCTAACTTTCAAGATGACAAACTTGGGGGTTCAATCCCTGGCCTGCTATGCCAGCCCAACCCCAGGGAGCACTGAGACAGACAATTGAGACTCGGTGTGGTGGTGCACATCTATAATCCCAGCACTTGGGAGGCTGAGACAGGAAGATCAGTGTGAGTTTGAGACCAGCCTGGGCTACAAAAGTGAGCTCAAGGCCAGCCTGAACTGCATAGTGAGACCCTGTCTCAAAATGACAAAAAAAAAAGAAAGAATAATTGAACTATTCTAAATTATTATGTCTTGCCACAAAAGCTTATTTAACATTTTAAAACTTTCTCTTTGACCCATATTCTTAAATGGCTGCAGAAAGCCCAAGGACCAACTGTAAGTATTTATCACCTTCTGTTTTGCAGTTTTTTTAAACCAAATTTTCAGCAATATTAAAATTTTTGGTAGCCTTTAGTAAACTATTTCTAAGTTTAATGTCCATGTATTATGGGAGTGTTATGAAACAATGGGAATATTGGCTTTCACTCTTTTTTTTTTTTTTTTGGCTTTCACTCTTAAGACTTGCATTTTAAATCTGATGAGCTACAGTAAGGAGTTTTAATAAACTGATAATATATTTTATAAAATTGTATCTGAAGAAAGATAGAATTTTTTCCTTTTATGGTATTTTACGCTATGCAGTTAACCATTCTTATTCTTGCAAAGCACAAATAATGTACAAAATCTAAAGATTAAACATTCTTTCCAGTCTTTAAATTATGAACTTTGGCAATTACATCTTCATAATGTACTGTATTGGGCTGGGGAGATAGCTCAGTAGAATAAGTACTTGCCTGGCAAGCATAAGGGCCTGAGTTCCATCCCTGGTTCCACAAAAAAAATGAGTAAACATAATGTACTATATTGTATTTTCTTTGGCTGGCTGATGTATTTATCTGTTTACTTATATGTTTGTTTGTTTGTTTATTCATGTCCATACTTAGTTTTTTAGTTTTTGAAACAGAGTCTCACTGTGTACTCTAGTCTGGTCTATTGCCAAACACCTTCGCTAGAAGAAAAATAGCATCATTAACAAAGGTATTGGAAGCCAGGTGTGGTGGCACACACCTGTAATCTCAGCATTTGGGAGGCTGAGGCAGGAAGATCTGTGCAAGTTCAAGACCAGCCTGGGCTACAGAAGTGAGCTCAAGGTCAGTCTGAACTGCATAGTGCAACCCTGTCTCAAAAAGATAAAAAATAAAAATAAATAAATATGCATATATTTAAATGTAAATACATGGAATACTCATTTTCTGTTTTGTGTTGTGAGGCTAGGAGGTCCAGTTTAAAAAATGTGTCTGACCTTTTTGTGATGGGAGGAGCTCTTGTTTTAGAATCTGCAGCTCTCTTGCACTGGCTAGAGCGGGAAGGTTATGGACCTCTAGGAATGACCGGAATATCCATGGGAGGACACGTAAGCCCTTTTAAATTTATATTTCATTATGATTATCAAACTAGGAAATTCATTTATTCTAGAAATTCTCTATAGGTATAGAATTAACTTGAGTCTTAGTGCAACCAGGAAGAAGAAACAAATTCTGAACTTTTATCCCTGTTATGAAGTGTTGATTTTTTCATATGACATATCTAGCCATTTTATTGTACACTAACAGCTTAGCAACTTGAATAACATGTTTTAAAAGTTGATTATAAAATTTAAGCTTTGAAGTGTTGTCTTTTTCACTACAGAGACAAAATATCCAATACCCAAAGTTAGAGGAAAGGTTTATTTAGTTCAGTTTGTAGAGGTTCTGGTCTATAATTAGCTGGTTCTAAGGCAGATGGCTTGGCAGAAGGGCATCACAGAGGATCATGGCAAGTAAAAGACAGCAAAAGCAACAAGGGTTGACCACAGCTGCTTTTATCTCTATATCTTATTGGGCTACTTATGGCAAGTAGTACTCACACCCTTAATGCTAGTGCCCTTGAGCCTGGCATTGCACCATAAATTGATCTCACCATCACACACTCTACATCCAGCCTTCTCAAAAAGCCCCACCTTCTAGCATTGGTGGTTCAGTGGTAGAATTCTCAGAAAGCCCCACCTATGATTGCATGAGACTTTGAGGGGGACATCCAGACATAAGCCATAACATTCTGCCCCTGGTCCCCCAAGACTCAAGCATATCTTTTTTTTTAATTTATGTATTTGTATAGGGTCTTGCTGCACAAGGGCTGACGAGATAGCTCAGTGGTCTAAAGTGCCTGCTTAGGCAAGTTAGGCAACTGCAGGGACCATAGTTCGATCCCCAGCACCACATGCTGCGCCAGCCTCACCCCCAGAGCAGGCTGATCCAGCCATAACATAAGCAGATAAAGTTTTTTTAAAAAAAAGAAACACTTTTTGTGGCCCAGCAAGATAGCTCTGAGGCAAAAGTGCCTTCCTGGCAAGTGTAAGGTCATGAGTTTGAACCCTAGTCCAACACACACACACACACACACACACACACACACACACAAAAAATATGTCAAGATCTCTTCCCCTCTTCCCCCAACTTACGGATTTAAAGGAAGTGGTCCCTTGTGTCTCAATCTTAGGGGGGCTGGGGAGATAGCTCCATGGCACATGTACCTGCCTGGCAAGTGCAAGGTCATGAGTTCAAACCCCAGTCCCACAAAAAAAGGAAAAGAAAAAAAGACAAACAGGGTCTTGCTGCACAGCTTGGACTCCTAGCAGTACTCCTGTTTTAGCCTCCCCAGCACTGAGATTATAGGTGTATACTACCATGCCTAGTTGCAGTGGCCCATTCTGCCAGCCCTGGGGTGGGGCCCATATGTCATGCAATATAGGAGATCAGGGTGTGTGTGTGTGTGTGTGTGTGTGTGTGTGTGTGTGTGTGTGTTGGACCAGGGTTCAAACTCCTTGCACCTGCCAGGGAGGCACTTAGATTGCTGAGCGGTCTCGGTGGCCCTGATGCATATCTCTTTATGTAAAAGCATTTAGTCTAAGAGTTGCCAAAGTTTTGCTAGCTTTAGCATTGCTAAAGAGTCTTAAGTCAGATTTAAGGCAAACTCTTGGCTGCAAGCCCCTGTACAAATGTAGAAAAGGTTAGACAATTCTAACATTTAATGAAAAAAGAGCCAGTGAGATAACTCAGTGGTCTAAAGCACCTGCTTAGGCAAGCTTAGGCAACCGCAGAGACTGTGGTTTGATCCCTGGAGCCACATGCTATATCAGCCTCACCCCTAGGGCAGGCTGAGCTGGCCACAACATAAATAAATAAAGTTAAAAAAAAGAAAGTAAATTCTTATTAAAAAATTAATGAAAAAAGATAATCATTTTTATTTTTAAAACTATCGTGTGGTAAAGTAAGAAATATGAGCAAAGCAATACTCAAATCTATCAGGGCAAATGTTAAGTTTTAGTTCTACTTCCAGCCTTCCTGGTAACCTATGGCAATTGTGAACTTTAAAGGGCATGGATATGGGGCTGGGAAGATAGCTCAGCAGTCTAAGCGCCTGCCTGGCAAACATAAGGACCTGGGTTCAGTGCCCAGTTCTGCGTGCCATGATAGTCCTGGAACCTTGGGCACCCTGTGCTGCCTACCAAAACCAGGCATGGTGGTGCACACCAGTAATCCCACTACTGCAATCCCAGTCTGAAACAGGAGGATCATTTCTTGTTCAAGCTGTATAGTGAGACCCTATACTAACCGAATGAATGAATGAATGAATGAATGAATGAGTGAGTGAGTGAGTGAGTGAGTGAGTGAGTGAGTGAATGAATGAATGAATGATTTTTAAAAGTTTAAAGGGTATGGATGGCTCTGCTCCTGTGGCGATGTTGGTGGTTACAGTTCATATGGTCTTTTTCTTTGGCTGCCTTTGCTCACTCTTACAGCTTTTTTCTGATGATCTATATTCCTGCCTTTTCTAACCTTCTGGGGACTGTACTATATCTTTAGTTTTACATTCATAGCTTTAGAGCCCGGGATATAGCTCAAGAGCACAAACATCTGCCTGGCAAGCCTAAGGTCCTGAGTTTGATTTCTGGTACCAAAAAAAGGGGGTGGCGGGGGGGACATTTATAGCTTTACACACTGACTGTCTCCTAGGCATTGCTCTGAAATCTGGGTAGAAACCTTTTTGATCCCACAGCTCCCATTCTCTGTGAATCTAAGATCAGCACCATATGCATGACACCAAGGTCTGCTACCAGCTGGAGCAGTAGTCAAGCTTTCTCTGTCTTGGCTATAGGGGTCCAGTGCCTATGTGCTAAATCTTGACGAACAACTTTTCTAGGTTACCCCCATTCTCAAACATGATCTTCTAGGGCACTTTTCAAAGCAAATTTTTTTTTTTTTTTTTGCCTTTTTTTTTTTTTTTTAGA
>PVJA010013827.1:0-48621 GCA_004027025.1 Myocastor coypus | reverse complement strand
AAAAAAAAAAAAAAAAAAAAAAAAGATGTTAACACTATTAATTTAAGTTGTGCACTATATACCTGGGAAATGATCCACCCAGAATGATCTATACGCTAACCAAGGCAATCCAGTGAAATTACAGAAAATAAAAAAGATGAACAGCTTTCTGGACAACAATCTGGTATACTTACGCCATAGGAAATAAAAGAGCATATTTAATACTCCAGGAAAAAAAAAAAAATGCTGAAACTTCCTAGGCAGTAAACTGACTTTGATGTAAAAAGGGCACAAATTTGTATGCACTGTCCACAGACAAGTCTGGGAATATTATTCTTTCAGTGTCTGTCTAATAAGACTATGAGCTCCAGATAAACAAAATTAGTAGATATTGCCCTAAGGACTGCCAATGGACATAAAATATATAAGCATCTATGGACAAGTACAGGAGCGATATAAAATGGAGACAGAGTGGTAAGAAATGACTGTGTGTGCTGAGCATTCAGACCCACGTCAAGTGTTACAGAATGGGAAGCCATATGTGAAGAGCTAAAACCAGAGGAGAGATGTATCTGATTCCTGTTTTGGCAAAAAAAAAAAAAATACTTAGAAGATGTTACTACCACGCTCGCAACAAGAAAAAAACCTGATCAGACAGAAAATCAACAGCTCTTCATAGACTGATCAGAGGACTGAAGTCCCAGATCTAACTGTGACTGGTCTATCTCTGTCACGGTGAAAAGTACCGAAAAGACAGCTGGAGAACCGTGACATAACAGGAGCAGAAGCTGCTGCTGGAGCCAGTAACTAGAAAGAACACTTAAAGTAAAACTGAGTAACTCCAGAAATAGAGGAAAAGGCTAACTGGAGACTAACCTACCTGGGACTCAACCACCAGGGTCCTTGATATTTTCATTATTTTTGCCAACAATAACCCCAACAGGTACTTGGAGTATAAAACTTAGATGGGAAGAAAAAGAAACATGAGTGATTCATGATAATCATAATGATATCATTATAATCCGGAGTCCAGAGGGTGGTACCCAGATGCTTTCCCCCAAATATAAGAAAGGTTCTTAGAGAATGAGTCTCAATCTGAAGCAGGAACACACAGAACCATCTAGAATACCTTGTTACTAGAGTGAAATAAAGCAATAAAGGACCACAGTTTTATCCCAAGGATTGAAGACCCAATTAGAAGAGGCTCCAAAAACGGTTTGAGCTTGACCAAGGGTAATAACTGCAAGACCATAGTAAATAAGTATGGAAAATCAAATTTTCAAATGCCAGAATTCTGATACCTGTTTCCACACAATGAACTTCTTCAACAGGTCAGAGCAGAGGTGGAAAGCCTACAGCATGCATGCTGTCTGTATCACTGAAAGCTCTACGAAGTTTGCCATCACTGAGTAGAGGTAAGAACCTGGCACTACAATTATGACAAGTTCCCTGTTGGACAGTAATGAAGGGGCAGGCTTGAGACTCTGCCATAGATGACACCGACCATGACAGAGCGAGGTCTCAGTGGGGCCTGAGGGGCACCTTTTGTTCCCTGCTGCTGAACACAAAACTGGAGACCCACAACTTGACAGAGGAAACGTTTATGTTGCCTCATGACTTCTAGAGGCTTCAGTCCATGGTTCGCCAGATCCAAGGCAGGAAGGCACAGTAAAAGGACCTGCAGCCAGGGAGACCTGCTCACAGTGTGGTGGTGGCTAGGAACCAGAGAAGGGAGGTGCCAGGAAGGGAGAGGATTCCCTCCAGGTCACAGCCCCAGGGACCCATGGCTTCCACCTAGGTTCCACCTCCTAAAGCTAGCCACTTACAGTGACTCCACGGTCTGATCCCCTGTGAAAGCACTGCCTACAAGTACGTGAGGCACTTGTTAGACATCTAGATAGGAACCATATCAAGGTGAGGACAAGCCTTCTACACAGAGGTGTGTTCTAAGCGTGCACCTTGCATGGCCTGCTTGGCACCATCTGTGACCACCCATTCTACACTAAGAGTTCACCCTTTGCCTCCACACCCATTTAAAATATTTTTTCCCTTTTGGGTGACTTTCCTCTTCCAAGATAAAAAGCACATCACATCATCCAGTCTTCTACTCTTGTACATAAACTATAGAAATGCATGGGTATGCATTCACCATGATAATGTTCCCATGCATTTGTTACAGCACTATTTGTAATAGCCCCGCCTGGAAACTCCTTGGACTCCACAATTCTGTTACTGTAACAAATACCTGATATAATCCGTTCATATAGAAAAAAGGGATATGTGGGCATGGTGGTATATTACTATAGAGTCCCATCACGCTAGAAAGCTGAGGCAGCACAAAGGCCTTGAGTCCAATCTCTAGTAGGAAGAAAGAGAGAAAGAGCAGAAAGGAAAAAGGAAAAAGGAAAGGAAAAGTTTATTTTGCTCACAGTTTTCGAGGTTCTAGCCTACTCCTGGATGGTCACATTGCTTTTGGTCATGGCAGGATAGGAGCGTGTGGGCACATGAAGGAGCAAGCCTGAGGGAGCAGAGAGCCCACTATTCCCTTCAAGGCCATGTCCCAGAGACTGGAAGGCCTCGTCTCTCAAGCAGCACCAAGCTGGGAGCCACGCCCTTACAAGTGAATCTCTGCACAACATTCCCGATAGGGGGATAGGGGCTATGGCACTCCCTAAAAAGCCGTCAACAGCAGGATGGGGGCAAAAGCCCTGCAAGTCAGCCAGGGCACCTAAGGCTCCATCACAAGAACAAATCCCACAAAGTAAAGTCTAAGTCAGTCTGTGTCTGTCTGTCTTTCTCCTTTCTCCTCTCTGTCTGTCTGTCTGTCTGTCTGTCTGTCTGTCTGTCTTCCTTTTCAAATGTCAAAGCAAACCAGGCCAAGGGAATTCATCATTGCCAAGGCAGGAGAGCAGTCATCCTTCAGGAGACAGTGGACAGTGACTGGAAACTGCAGGGCCCTCACATTGTTTCTCAGCTCAGAAATCTGTCAGCATTAGCTATTCCATGAGCACTTGTCTGCTCAAGGACTTCAATAAACTTGCTGTGAGATGACCATTTCAAAAGTATGTGCAGTTCTTGAGAGCAAGTGGTAATATTCAGTTGCATATCCAGTCCTGCATAACTGTATCTGTTAACCTGAGCAACAGGTTAGATGATAAAAATAGATAACATCAACCCTTGTTAATCAGCTACTCTTGTTTTGAAAATCTATAATGTATGTATTGTTGTATGTTACCCTTTTTCCATCTTGGTTTCTGATTTTTGTTCCTGCTTTTGTTTTTACTTGTATTTTGGGACTGGGGAGATAGGTGAATGGTCTAAATGCCTGCCTGACAAGCACAAAGACCTGGGTTCGATCCACAGTGCCACATTCTGAGTCACTCCCAGAACCCTGGGCACACCACACTGGCCAAAACCAAACGTGGTGGTGCACATCTGTAGTCTCAGCACTGAGGAAGCTATGACAGAAGGATCACTACAAGTCTGAGATGCATAGCAAGACCCTGTATCAAATAATTTTTTTTTAAAGTGTATGTACATGTTCTAGGAAGACAGTTCCGTTTCTCGAGCAGGAGCATGGGCAAGATCGCTTCCCTAGATGCACTCCAGAAGGGTATGGAAGTGCCCACTTCAGCAGCACACACACAGAGGTCGCACAGGAGCAGCAGCCCAGCCAGGGCAGGGGCCAGGGCTTTCAAAACACCACCAGGTTTCCAGTGAGCACAAAGGGTGCCCGTTTAATGCACCATTCACCTTGGTCTCCTCCTCGGGGCTTTGGCAGGTCCTGTCAGAAACATTCAAGGAAATGAATAACAGAAGACAACATGGGCTAAAGACGCAGCTCCTGCAGTCTGTGTGATTCTGCCACTTGTCACCTGGGTGACATGGAGCGAGTCATTTACGCTCTTTAAATCTACTGCCTCACCTATTAACTAGATGAGTACTCATCTAGTACTCACATACAGAGTTCAGAACAGTGGTAAAAGGTGAATACATATGTGTGCTAATGCACTCTGCCTATGTGTGTATGAAATTTTAATTTTATTATATTTTAGTTTTATTATTTTATTGATATTAAATTTATACTTCATTTGTATACAGCTTTAAGAACTCTGTGTGTGTGTATGTGTGTATGTGTGTGTGTATTTAAATTAGTGTTTCTGACATGGACTGAAAGTATAAAAATTTATAGCTAAGGGTCGGCCAAATAGCTCAGCAGATTAAAGCACCTGCAAGCAAGTGCAAGGGCTGGGGGTTTGATCACTGGACTCGATACCCTGGCCCTGTCCAGGGGGCAGGCTGAGAAGGCAATTGAGATTGGGCATGGTGGTGCACACCTGTAATCCCAGTTCTTGGGAGGCTGCAAACAGGCAGATCACTATGAGTCCAATCTAATAGTGAGCCCCTGAACACCCTGTAGACCAGTGCTTCTCAACCTTTCTAATGCCGTGATCCTGCAATACAGTTCCTCATGTTGCAGTGACCCCAAACCAAAAAATAATTTTGGTGGCTACTTCAAAACTATAATTTTGGTACAGTTATGATCCAGAATGGCTTTAGGCAACCTCTGTGTTTTGGTCATTTGACCCCTGCTGGGGTCACAACCCCACAGGTTGAGAACCGCTGCTGTAGACCCTTCCATAAAGTATATATTAAAAAAAAAAAATTACAGCTGAGAAATAATAACAAAAACTACATAGGAAAATCTGCAGGGGGCCTGGAAGGATGGCTCAGTGGTCTAAAGCGCCTGCCTAGGAAGGCTTAGGCGGCTGCAGGGACCGCGGTTCGATCCCCAGCACCACATGCTGCACCAGCCCTGACCTCAGGGCAGGGTTAGCCGGCCATAAAAATAAATAAATAAGCAAACAAAGTTCTGAAACAAGATAAAATAAAATAAAAAATAAATTCTTTAAAAAAAAAAAAAAAAAAAAAAAAAAAAAATTTAAAAAAAAAAAAAAAAAAAAAAAAGAAAATCTGCAAAGGCCCTGTTCATATCATGAAATTATAATCTATGTTACTGTTTTCTGGTTCCTACTACATGCTGAAAAACTGAGAAGACAAACGTATATTCCTGAAAAATGACATCTGAAGATGTGCACCTTTCATTCAGTCCAGCTTCTCTTGAAAACTGCTCAGATGGAAATGAGGTCGCATATCTGTCTACACATAAAGCTCAACCGCAATCCTGAGTCCCTGAGCCCCCAGTCAGCAGGCAAGCCCAGTGACATTTTATTTGCCTAGCACATCCTGAGACTGAATGCCTGCAAATAAGCAAGCTCTGGGAATTATCGCCCCTTAGTGTCCCATGAGCCCAGCCTTTATGATCCTGCAGAGCTAGGAAATAACACAGTGAGGTCCAGCAGAAAGAAGGGGTGGGCACCAAAGCAGCTGGGTGATGCTGGCCTGAGGCAGAATTCAACAGCCTTGTGTACTGTCCACTGTGACCTGCTGACATGGGCCACCCCCATGACGGGCGATCCTTGAAGCAGTCTGGACTCCAATGTGGTGGGCAGAGGGGCAATCACAGAGGGCGCAGAATGCAGAAGTGCTCTGCAATCCCAGGAGACATCTTAGGAAAAAGGAGCCCTGCCAGCACCCTAGTCTGGGCTTGCAGGGAGCAAATCGACTCTGGAGTTCAAGTCACCCACTCTGTTGTATTTCCTTAGGGCTGCACTAGCAAATAAAACAGACTATGTTATAGGATCGCTGTCCTTTTTAGCTTTACCAACACCTCCAATCTAGAGTGTTGCTTTGCATGGGAAAGCAGGAGGAGGGAAGGTGTGTGAAGGAGGAACAGATTCCAGAGAAACTCCAGCAGAGCGCAGCAGCTCAACACTGCCCTCTACCGGCAAGGCCACGACCTGGAAGGAGGGCCCCTCAGCCACATTGTTTGCTATCTTTTACTTTGAAAAATAAAAATATAAACAAACATGCACAAGCTTGCTCATCAAAGAAACAAGAGGCCCCTATGAGACATAAAGCAACCATCTCATCCGTGCATGGTGAAGCATGCCTGCAGTCCCAGTACTACGGGAGGCTGAAGCAGGAGGACAGAACAGAGTGTGAATTCCAGCTCAACCTGGGTAGTTAAGCAATTTAGTGATAGATACCCTGTGTTATGATTTATATCTATTTGCCCCCCCAAAGCCTCATGTAGTCATTGTGCAGGGACTATACATTGAGACTTGACTCATGAGTCACTGGGATTATGTGTTTTAGTACTGATGGGATTATGGGTCTGAGTAGGGCTGGGACTATGGGTGTGGTCTAGGGTGGATATGTAAGGTGGAGAGCCTGACTGGAATATAAAGAGCAACAGAGAGACAGACTCAAGCTGTTGCTGTTGCTCTCTGCTCCTTTGGTTGGTTGCCTCTGTCCCCATTTTGTTGCTGTTCTGCCATCATGAACTGCTGCTCTCTGACATGTGCCACTCAGCCTTGGATCCAGCCAAGTATGGAATGAAACCTCTAGTCACTGTGAGCTAATAAACCTTTCCTTCCTTCATTTTGGGTGTCAGGTATTTGGCCCAGCAATGAGAGAAAAGTAAAAAGTAACTAAGACACCCTATCCAAAAATAAATAAATCAATAAATAAAAGCAAATGAATTTAAAGGGCTGAGGATACAGCTCAGTGTGAAGGTGTTGGGTTCAATGTCTAGCTTTTATTTTATAACAGTGGATCCTGTATATCTAAATGGACCTGTCAACTTTGGTTCATGAAAATTTGTGAGAAGAGGAAACAAGGTATGATAGGCAATGAATTACCATGCCAATTCCATCATAGATTCTCATAATTCAGAGCCAGGAATAATGGCAGAGCAGCTGTCACAGCTTCTAATGGTGAAAATCTCAGTATTTTGGCACCTATGAAGCACCACCAGCTGTGCTGGGGCACGCCTGTAATCCCAACACTTGGAAGACTGCAGCAGGTGAGCCACTGGGTTCACACCAGCCTAAACTACAGAGAGAGACCTGTCTGAAAAAGACAAAACCAATTTCCAGTTTCCAAACATATCAAATACTAATCTGTCACGATACAAAGATAGAGCAGAAAAGAAGCCACCAAGATACCTGGTGTTATGGTTTATGTCTAGTTGTCCCCCCAAAGCCTCATGGAGTCACTGGGCGGGGACTTCTAGAGTTTGAGACTTGATCCATGATCCCTGGGATTATAGGTTTTAGTACTGATGGGATTATGGGTGGAAGTACTTCTGGGATTATGGGTGTAGCCTAGGGTGGGAGCTAAGGCAGAGAGCCTGAATGTAATATAAAGAGAGACAGAGAGACAGACTGGAGCTCGAGCTGTTGCTGTTGCTCTGCTGCTGTGTTTGGCTGGCTACCTCTGCCACCATTTTGTTGCTGTTCCGCCACCATGAACTGGATGCTCTCTGCTCTGCTCCTCTCAGCCTTGGGCCAGCCGAACATGGACTGAAACCTCCAGTAACTGTGAGCTAAATAAACCTTTCCTTCCTTCATTTTGAGTGTCTGGTATTTGTCTCGGCAACGATTAAAAAGTAACTAAGACACCTGGCTTTGACAGTGTCCATCATGAATGTCTCTATTCAACAGGTACATATTTCATGACTATAGTATTTTAGCTAATAGTTTTAAAAGCACCAACAGCCTTTCGCGTGTGTCTGTCACCTGCAAAGTTCTCAGCTGCAAGCAGGTCAAAGTCCTGTGCCACCATCTGTGCTGACTGCTGCCCCTCACCTCCCTGTGCTGCCTGGGGGTCTACACTTGCCAGTGTGAGGCACAGTAATGCCTCAGTTTCTCCTCTGATCCTTTTGCAAGAAATGAAGAGATTAAAAAAAAAAAAAGCAAAAAACGCTGGGCGTGGGGGCTCATGCCTGTAATCCCAGCACTTGGGAGGCTGAGGCAGGAGGATCAGTGCGAGTTCGAGACCAGCCTGGGCTACAAAAGTGAGCTCAATGCCAGCCTCAACTGCATAGTGAGCTAATAACAAACAAAAAATTCACTTATCAAAAACTAGGTCCTGGCTGACTGGAGTCAAAATATAAAATGATTATTAAAATAAGAAAATGTCATTATTAGTTTAATTCAGTGGTTCTCAACCTTTCTAATGTCGTGACCCTGCAATACAGTTCCTCATGTTGCGGTGACCCCAAACTAAAAAATAATTTTGGTGGCTACTTCCAAACTGTAATTTTGCTACAGTTATGATTTGGATGGCTATAGGCGACCCATGTTTTGGTTGTTCAACGTCCTCTGGGGTCGCAACCCACTGGTTGAGAACTGCTGGTTTAATTACACCTCAGAGGTCATAAGTTTCATCTTTCCCATATTGGTCCCCAAAACCAAAATAGAACACTTGACTGCTCTGACTGCTCTACTGTCTCTCTCAGAGTTGTAAAATGCACTCTCTTTGGAAAGTTGGGGAGAACTGGCAGAGAGGGAACAGGGTTCTTGTCCTTCTCCAATGCAATCTTTCTGCTATAGTGAATCTAAATTTCCCAACTGAAAACAATTAACAGTCCAAGACACTTTTCCTTAGCATGAAGCCAGGAAAGCCTAGCTAGAAGGTACGGTGGATTAAAACACAGGACACTGGGACAGACTCCCAGGGGAGGTGATGCTGGTGGAGCCCATGGAGAACCAGGTCATCCATGCTTTCAACCAATACCTAGTGACAAGGGGGAGGGCACCAGATGAGGAGAAAAGTTTCCGAAGGGCCAGATCCTGCAGGCTTCAATACACAGGCAGACATAGGCAGACACAGGCACATGAGTTGGGGACAGTTAATGGTGCTAGGCTAAAAAAAAAAGGAAGGTGTTCATTCCAGCTTCTTTTATTTTTATTTTGTCCCCAAAGACATCCCCCACTGATCACATGCTTTTTTAACAGGGGAATGGGCTTTGAAATAGCACCTGCACCAACTCCTGATTCCATTAGATAATTCTGCTGCATGATTCTTTCGATAAACCACTCCCTCCCTTGTATCAAGTTCCATCTGTGTGCTTACTTATACAGTTCTGAGATCAAATCGGACTGCCTGCATGGTAGGCAGCCACCTACCACTGAGCTACCCCTGCACCCTTCTTGCCAGGTTGTCCACGCTTGCCTGGAACTTGCCTTCTTCCTGAGCAGCTGAGACTACAGATGTGCAACAGGTATGAAAAGAAACTGATAAAAGCTTTACCCATCAGAGGACAATAAACTTGAAGATATGGAAAGGCGCAAAAGATTTAAATAAAAAAAAAAATGACAACTGATGGCAGCTGATTACAGGCGCCTTTAGAAGTAACTTTAGCATTCATGGAAAGAGAGATACAGTTCGGACAGTTTCCAGGGTAAAATCTGTTTATTAAAAGGAACAACATGGCCAACATTACTTTTAGAAACTTTATGGAAGAATGTGTGTGCAAATTACGTGCCAGATAGAAAAAAAATTTAAATTACAGAATTATAAGAAATATCAAAATAACAACTATCTCATCAAATAGAACCAGGGCAAAAATGCTGGATCCTCCAAATTCTAATAAGCAACATAAAAAGCACCAGGAGACAGCACAATAGATTTACTCAGCCTAATTAACCAAGTTAAATGTTTGGTTCAGGCAACTAAAGATGCTGAAACTGATTACATCTGGGGCCTCCAACTGTATGTGAACGCTCATATTAATAGTTACCATTTGATGCACTACTGAATTTAACACTACCAATTGTAAAGGTTGATACATTGTAAGGAAGTTTTAAAGTTTAATTAGCTCAACAGGCACTAGGGTCCTCACTTTGTAAACATCCTGATCCTATGCAAGAGGGCACAGATATGGTATGGGCATAAAGGCTCCAACCTAGGTTAGAAAGCAGCATACAATATAAGCAAGGAAAAAGGCTTGCTCTCTCCTCATTTTGCTATGGCTCTTGCCATCCTCTGCCACCCCGACGTGGTACCCCTGTGCCATGCCACTCTGCCTTGGAACCAGCCAATTATAGACTGAACCTCCACACACTGTGAGCTAAATAAACCTTTCCTTCCCTCATTTTGGGCATGGAATACTTTGTCTCAGCAATAAAAGAAAAGAGACTCCTTTTCCCAAGTGCTACTTAGTTTCCATTTGACAAGGAACCTAGGGTAAGAAACTCCTCTAAGAGTACACAGTAGCAAGGAGCAGAACTGGGGCCCAGTCTGTCCTAGTCCAGGAAACTACTGTCCAACATGTCTCCAAACTATTAAGTTTCCCCCCTTGAGGAAGCATTTGGTAGCTTTGAAATTCTTCAAAACATCTTTAAAAGGTAACCTACTATCTATCTCTGAGGAAGAAGAGTGCTAGGTGCATCAAACTCCTCCCAAGTATTCTTTAGGCTTTAAAGAAATACAAAACCTGCATTCTTAGGCTGGGGAGATAGCTCAGTGGTTTAAGGGCCTGCCTGGTGAGCACAAGGACCCAAGTTTGATGCTGGGTACCACATAACCATCCCAGCCCCAAAATCGGGCATGATGGCACTTACTTCTGATCCCAGTGCCAGGCAGGCTGAGACAGGAGGATCACTACAAGTCTGAACTGTGAGACCCTGTATCAAATAAATAAACAAAAAATAAAAACACATTATAAAAGCTTCCATTCTTATGCAAAGTTGTGTAAGTAAACGAAGACACTCCTATAACCAGGTCAAATATTTTATGGATTTTTTTTTTCTGAATTTAGTATAGGGTCTACAGGTTCTCACTACTTAGATCAAACTCAGTGATTCTCCTGTTTTCAGCCTCCCCAGTGCTGGGATTACAGGTGCAAGCCCCCCACGCACAGTCTCAATCACCATCTCAGTGTACCCTGGGGGTGAAGCCAGCATGATACACCAGGAATCAAAACCCGACTGCTGCGCTTTGCTGAAGCAGGCACTTTCATCTGCTGAGCTACCAGGTTGGCCCATGCCAACTATTTTAATACATACATACAAATACTGCACGTTATGCGCATGGCTGATGAATGTGTTGCTGATGCAACTTATACAGAAGAACTCTGTACCCTGATGAGTGCCGAGGTCCACGAATAAGTGGCAGGCAGCCTATCCTTGGGTCACCACAGAAGTCACAGGATGTGGGATCTCCAAGTGCCCTTCCATGAGCTTCTCAACATGTTCCCTTCCTCAGCCACTTCTCTGGGAAAACTGAAGAATGATCTTGCCTTTTCTCCACCCAATGTTATACCGCAAACATTTCTCTCAGGAAGCAAGTGGTTATCTTTGCTTATGTCCTAAAAGCCAAGGCTTCAGAGAGATAATGAAGCTAAAGCGAAATAGCTAAGCCACACTCTTCACTTGTAAATGTTACATGACGCCTCATCAAATGCAGAGGCACCTAAAATTGCTTGGCTAAGAGCCAAGTCTCTCTTCAGCCCCAAGAGAAAGGCTGTTGTGAGGAAGAAAGACAGGGGCCAGGGCAGAGCTATGCCAGTGTCTGCTTCCTCAGCACCCTCTTCTGCTTCCACAGCAACAATGCTCCAGTAAAGCTCACAGTCACAGCTAGACGGGGCAGTGTGCAGCCCACCCAGAGCCTCAGCTCTCAAGCCAGTGCCAGAGGTCAGCTCTAATGCAAGCGAACAGCACACAGGAGGAGGACTAAGGTGCTAATTAATGCAAAACCTCAGTTAAAGACTGTGATCACACCATGCTCACCAAATACAGGGCATCTACAACTTTTCATGTCCACTGCTTTTGCCAAGATATACCAATAGAAGCCGGGTGTGGTGGCGCACGCCTGTAATCCCAGCACTTGGGAGGCTGAGGCAGGAGGATTGGTGTGAGTTTGAAACCAGCCTGGGCTACAAAAGTGAGCTCAAGGCCAGCCTCAACTGCATAGCAAGACCCTGTCTCAAAAACACACACAAAAAAAAAAAAAGGATATACCAATACCATCAGCTCCAAACATGTTCCAGGCACAAACTAGGAATTCAGAGTAAACTTGACTTCTCCATGCCTACCAAGCTACTGTACACCATCTTTCAGGTCACGTGGACACCTCCTCTTATTCTCTGTTGTCACACCCCGGACTGTATCTCACAAACTTGTAAGCCTCATCCATTTTTCTTCATTCATCAAATATCTGGGAGCCCCTCCTGTTTCAGGAACTGTGGTAAAGAAGGCAAAGGTGAATACTGCACAGGGCTGGCCCTCCCATCTCCCAGTGAGGTGGGGAAGGAGAAGACAAGCATGTCTAACTTGAGATGAGGGAGTGTTGGCATCAGGGGTACAGAAAAGGCTTCTTCTATGCTGAGACATCTTAGTAGACCACTGACAGAAGCAAGAGGACTTCAGGTGAAGAGAGTGGGAAGAAGGACAAGCACGAAATGCTCTGCTTCAGCTGGTTCAGGTGCCATGACTTGTTTGTTCAGTGTAGCTAAACACACAGGAAGGACAAGGCCGTTCGTTACCAGACTCTGTAAGAACTTGTCCCTCACTCTGCGGAACCCAGGGTCCAACTGTTAGTGAATGCCAGCTACATATGTTTCCAGGAAAAAACCTAAACTTAAGTCATATTCAGCCTAAAGAAATGCTTTTACCTCACCTACGGTTCCAATTCAAGTATTGGAATTAGTTGCCAACATTTAAAGAAAAAGAACCTTCCTGTAACAGTCTGCATTCTTGGCTTCTTAAAAAAAGAAAAAGAAAAAAAAAAAAATCTAGCAACACATGGTGGCAACAGTTTGAGCTTGAATAGCTCAGGCTGGAGTTGCCCATTGGGACAGACCCATAACATGGAGCTCACCCCCAATCCCACCTGCAGGAATTTGAGTCTGTGGTTCCTGCCAGAGAACGGAATACATCGAAGAAAATGGCCCCTCAGACTGGAGGCAATACTGCAAGTTAGGAAAGAGGCTTTCACTATACCTGGAGTAAAAAGTTAACAAAACTCGAATTAAACTGGGATTAACACCCAGAAATAGGTAAGGAGTCAAGAAATGTGTATAACACTCCAGGCACAAGAACTCTCACTCATCATGTAACTTCCGTGTATTAGGTAAACGACGTGGACGATCCACCCACATAGATCCAGAAAACAGTGTGTTCCCATTGCAAATTTTCCGAGTCTCTCTCCAGGCTAGCGGTGCTTACAAGCACTGCGCGCGATCAAAATCATTCCCAACCCTTTTGGGAGGACTGGCAGTTCCTGGGCAAACTCAGAAACCCTCCCAGTCCTGGGGCAGGCAGAGGGCCGCCGGGAACTCACACAGGCCGTTGACATCCAGCATGTTGGAAATGCCCCGGTCACTCATGTCCACTTCCGGCTGGTTCTTTTCCCGGCTCTCCTCCACCAACTTTTTCAGAGACTTGGACATGTTCTGCACCAAACGACAACACAACACATGGGTTGGACAGACGGGGAACACAGGATAAGACCCCTTCAGGGGCCACGCCCCAGTTCTGACCAGGCTGGAAGGTGCGCAGCGGAGTGGCTAGAGGGTAGAAAGAGTTCAGCGCGGCCTCGACCGCGCAGAGAAGCACACCTGAGTGCAGCTGCACCCACTCACCCAGGAAGGCACCAAGGGAACTCCCTCAGGACACGCAAGGCTGAGAGAGATGCGTTCACTCGCAGCAAACCGGTCCGGAGCAGGCAACACGCCCTGTTCCGCTGCTCCACGCAGGCGCACAGCAGGCGCCCCCGCGCCCCGCCCCGCCCGCACGCGACACTTCCCAAATTAGGAGAACAGTAGGTTGAATTTGGCTGGAGGGAGAGGCTCCGCCCTAGAAGAATGTGAACCCTGAGGCCAGCCAATCATATCCTTCAGTCGGCTCAGAGACTCCGCCCCACAACGTCGTTAGTTCCTGCACAGTTTGCGTGTAAAGGGGGATGGGGAAACTTCCAGGGTTGGTGCATGCTCAGTTAATTGCTAGAAGGTCTGACTATTGAGGGCGGAAGTGGGCAAAGTTGTTGCGCCTGGGGCGGGAAAAGCTCAGGGTGAGTCCTAGAAAAATCTCAAAGTGAGTGGTGGGTCTCCACTCTCCAGAGGTTGCTATTATTAGTCACTTCTCTAGAATTTTAACTTTATTAGCCCTTACCCTGGAAGGAAATCTGTAGAATTAGCTACTGTCGTCCACAATTCAGTCGTGTTCTCTGTTTCCATAGGTTGCAGCTCAAAATCGTATTTTTGAAAACTCTGTAAGTTTCTTGTCAGTAGCTGCTGGCTTTTTGCACCAGATATTTGATATTGAGCATTTGGCCTCCTCTTCCCCCCACCCCCAGAGTTAGAAGCTACAAGTAAAACCCCCAGGAGACATGAAACTAAGAATCCCAGAAATCTCCAATTCCCTTTTCAAAGGGGCCACTGAATTTTGAATTGTGATAAAACTAGACTCAGCCTTGGTATTTTCTAAGTCGGTTCCACTCATATCACCCAGTAATACAAATTCTGTCCTCTCAACTGAACTTGTGCCTAGAGACAATTACATATTGTGAAATAGAGTTGATAGATGGTAGGTAGGTAGCAAGGTAGGTACAAAGACAGGCGAAAACGCAGTCCTAGCCGGGCGTGGTGGCGCACGCCTGTAATCCCAGCACTCGGGAGGCTGAGGCAGGAGGACTGGTGCGAGTTCGAGACCAGCCTGGGCTACAAAAGTGAGCTCAGGACCAGCCTCAACTGCATAGCAAGACCCTGTCTCAAAAAGACAAAAAAAAAAAAAAGAAAAGAAAACGCAGTCCTGGTGTTGATAATATTGATGGAGAGGTAAGTTGACTGACAAACATAGAGACAAACACACATGCTCTGAATCAGCTGGGTGGAAGACAGATCTGTACCCTTGAACATGAAATGTGAGACTTCTTATTTAGGGAACACTGCAAATGAAAATATTACATTTTACCGGTATCTTAGTCTTTACTCTGTAACAGTTCCTTAGCCTTTTTTTTTTTTTTTTTTTTTTTTAATATTATGGCAGGCAGGCTCAGCCTGCTGTGGGGGTGGGCCTGGCACAGCAAGTGGTGCCAGGAATCTAACCCTGGTCCCTGCAGTTGCCTAAGCTTGCCTAAGCTGGCGCTTTAGACTGCTGAGCCATCTCACTGACCCCTCCTCAGCCTTCTTAATCCTTAGATTAAATATTATGTATGAATGCAGGTCAGATATTTTGTAGAATGTTCTTTGAAATAGTTTTGTCTGAGGCTTTCTTGTGATTAAATTTAGGTGGTGACATTTGAGGAAATAACACTAAAATGATGAGCTTCCTGGGGGTGCTCAAGAGATGAAATTGTTTTCTCCTGAGACTGGTGCAGTGATCTCAGATCCCTTGTTTAAGGCAGTGTCTGGCAGTTTTTACCATAAAGTTGCTATTTTTCCCTTCATAATTAGCAGTACTATGTGGGAGAAATATATGATTGTCAAATTTCCTTTCTTACCTTTTAAAATTAATACTAGCATTCACTTAAGATTTTCCAATTTCATCTTTATTTAGTAGTTGACAGTCTATTATATATATCCAATTCTTGAATCCACAGAAATAATCTTTGAAAAGCTAATAACTTGTCTTGTTCTATCTGTTTCTGATAGTGGAAGGAGAGGTTGAAAGCACAGATACCTTGTGAATATTGTAGGGTTGCTACCAGAGGTTGAATGGCCAAAACAATAGAAATTTATTTTCTCTAAGTTCTGGCAGCAGGTGTGGAGATAAGTTTGATAGTGTAAGCACCTGCCTGACAAATACAAAGAGCCGGGTTTAATCTCCAGTACTGAATGCCAGGACACAGTGCTAGTCACCAGAACTGGGCATGGTGGTGCACACCTGTAATCCTAGTGCTGGTAAGAATCACTATGAGTTCTGAGCTGTGTAATGAGACCCCGTACCAAATAAATAAATAAATAAATAAATAAATAAATAAATAAATAAATAAATAAATAAATATTCTTTTAAAAAAGTTCTGGGGTCTGGAAGTCTAATATCAAATGCCAGCAGGTTTGATTTCTCTTGAGGGCTTTCCTTGATGCAAAGAATGCTGCTATTCTGTAGATCTGCATGGGCTTTTTCCCTGTGCAGAACATGTTGCTTCCTCTCCCCACAAGGGCACCAGTTCTATTGGATATGGGGTCCATTATTCCTTCTTTACTATTGCCCTGCTTTTGTTTAATGATTGATCTCTTTTCTCAAATCTCCCTAAAAATGATGGGTTTTGTGCTTCTTTTCTGTTTGCTGAATTGCTTTCTTTAAGAGCCCCTTCTCATCCGTGTTTGCTTAGTTCTTTTCCACTTCATGCTCCTAGGATTCTTCCAATTACTAACTGATCTTAGCTTTCGATTTATGTTTGAGCTCAGGACCTGCCATGGTTGTTCTGTATAATTGGAATGGTTCTTCCATCTACGTTTCTGTGCATCTGTTTCCCTCTGGGGTCAACCTTCGATTTCCGTGGTTCATTTGCTGTTCATGAGCAGACAGGACAGTTATATGTGGAAGATGGTAACTGTGGTGCCCACTAGCACAGTTCCATTGCTTCCCACCCACCTTCTTATCTGGCATCTGCCAGTCCCATGTGCAGACAGCACCTGGCATAGCAGTTCCCAGCCCTACCGCCTTTCTCTATGGAAGCTATTTTAGGCAGCAATTTCTTTCCCCTGAATTGATAAGCAAGCTCCCATTCAGTTCCTGAATTTTGTAGAAATTTGCCTTAACTTCTATAATAGGGAAAATGGAACTGCTTTTGCTACCCATACACACAGTACCCAGCACTCCTGACACCAGGTGTGTGTGTGTGTGTGTGTGTGTGTGTGTGTGTGTGTGTGTGGTTTTCCTCACACGCCATGCAATGCAGCAGACACCGACTGTCAGTCCTACGTGCCTCCATTCTGACTCTACCTGCCTGTGGTTAACATCAGATCCCATGGGAAGGGCTCAGTCCTACAAGACTGTCCTCACCTTTTGCCAGTCACAAGGGGTAGTGGGTGGTCACCTGTACTTCTGATGACCTGTTATAATTGGTGTTCTCATGACCTCTTCTTCTAGTTCAGATCATTTGCTAAGATGCTCTGGAACTCTGGAAAACCCATTTGTTGGTGTATTGTATTTACGGAAGATATAACTATAACAAAGGACACATATGAACAGCTAGATGGAGAGGTGCATAGGACCAACCTGAGTCCCGAGTGCAGGCTGGAGTTGGGGCACACCTTCCCAGCATGTGGGTGTGCCTGTCACCAAGGAAGCCCTCTGAATCTCGTTTCAGGGATTCCTATGGTGGCCTCATCCCACGGGCATGAGAATAAATAGGTCTATGAGGATTTGGCGAGCTCTGTGGGCTGCTGCTTAGGATTGATTTTTGGGTGCGTCCTTGCCCCCTCCCGTCGTGGTCTCCCTTCCTTCTTAGTTTCTGTCTACAGGCCCAGGGGGCACACTTTACTGCCAACCCTCTGGAACTGCAAGCTATGTACCTGCAGTGGTCCCTGGGCTGTCTCCACCCCATCACTGTCATGCCATCCCTGTCATGAGGAACGCATGCAGCTTTTGATCTGTCTACCTCTGGAAAAAGAAGGGTGACTCAGCAGGATCCCAGAGACTGCGTATCAGGCAGGATGGAATGCATTCCATATTTCACAATTGTGGGTACACTAGAGAGCCACATTCACAAAGAACACAGCTTAAGACAAGGAGATGAACTATGCACAGATAAATTGGTTTTTAAAAAGTGGGCTGGGGTGCAGCACTGATACAATGTCTGCTTAGCATGGGTTTCATCAGCAGTACCACACACACACACACACACACACACACACACACACACACATGTTAATTGCTATGAAAACATCAAAAAAGTAAGAAATACCTACATGTGAGATTTGGGAAGCGCTGTGTAGGTAACAACTCTCAAGCTGAGCTGTGAACAGTAGACAACATATTTGAAAGGAAAAGCAAGTATCCTTAGCACTTAGGAGTGTAGAGAAGAGGTCAAGTGCAAGGAAAGTAAAGGAAATGTTCTGGAGATGTGGTGTGGAGGGTAACAGAGAAGAAAGAACACAACAATTCATTAACCAGGAGATGACAGGGTCCTTGGAGCAAATGGGAAAAACTCGGCACTGCCAGGGAAAATGCAAAGCAAAAGGAGGATAAAAGCAGAGACTTCTGGGGGTTGTGCCAGACTTTCTATTTTGAGCCACAGTAAAAGACTAAGTTTTAATGAAGTAAACAATAAAGCAGCCAAATTTTACACACTTCAATATTAACTCTCACACTCACAGTGAAAATCATACTTTTATTCATTTTTTTAAAAAATTACATAATGTTTAAACCTTTAAAGAATCTCTAAACTTCAGCTGAGGCTATTAGAAGAAGAATGATCTGCACAGCCATCTGGCAGAGGGTGGTCTCTGTAAATGCTGTCTGCGGACAATCTGGCGGCAATCACGGACGTTCAATGTAGGCTCAGAGGCACGGACATGGTCCAGGGTAAGGGTAGCAGGATTCTGTCTGCCATGATGTCTGCTGGCCCCTGGGTACAGCACAGTGCTGAGGAACCCAGACTTGGCCCCTCAGCTGTGCCAGGTTAACCTGAATGCAGATGGCTGTGCTGCATACTCAGCGTGGAATATTATGAAGACCTGATTTGAAGAAGCTGTAAAGGGAGCTATGTTCGTGTCCTGTAATTCAGAAAAAGGCAACAAGTTAGATGTTTTTAAAATTTGAATAGGTTTCTAAAAATGTAATTAAAAAACCCCCAAGCACTACATAAAGTTTTATAGAGTTTATGGTGATCCTGCATATATTTCTAGAAGTCAACTTGGCAACAATTAGTGTCAGTACTTTACAAAAGACTATTTTGGGGGTGGAGTGTGAAGGAAAATGGGTACAGTGTTTCTTTGCAGAGTAATGAAAATGTCCTATCATTCCTTCATTTCCTACCTGTTCTGATTCTGAAGCCACAAGTGGCACTGAATTTCCTTGTGAACTAAGATACTTATTTTATCATAACATGAAATGCCTTTAAATCCTCATACAGAGGTGTATCTGCATTCATAATGAGTAGGTCTACCTCTACTGCTTCGTGTAAACTCACTTTAGGCTTTTTTTTTTTTTTTTTTTTTTTTTTTTTGTCTTTTTGAGGTAGGATCTCACTGCACAATAGTTCAGGCTGGCCTTAAGTTCACTGTGTAACCCAGGCTGGTCTCGAACTCAAAGCAGTCCTACTGCCTCAGCTGCCAAAAGTGCTGGGATTACAGGCATGATGTACAACCATACCCAATGACTTTATATTTTACAGCTTTTCATTCATATTTATATTTAACATTCATATGTTAAATAAATGGGTGGTACCTTCCATTTATGAAAACTACATTTACACATGAAACTCTGTATACTGTTGTTCTTTTTCTTTTCTTTAATGAGCAGAACATATTTATTGAGGGATAGAAAGCTCCTGTCTGAGAGAGGGACAGGAGGGGGTCCCAGAGTGGGTGTCCCCCTGTATACTGTTTTTCTGAGATGGCATCTCACTATGCTCTTCAGGATGGTCTTGAACTTGTGGGCTAAGCAAGTCTGCTACATCATCTGATTAAAGAGTGAGGACTACAAGGGTGCATACAGCCACATGAATAGAAGAAAGCGTAAAGCCAGGGAAATACTACAAGACCAACAGATTAACACCTGCTTAAATGGCCATTGGTGCCCTTTTCAGGGAGTGAGTTTTGAGTTTCCTTTTATCAGCACAGCCCAGGATGTGCATGAGCTTCCCTCCTCAAAACAACCTCACGCAGGGACCCAGAGAGCCCAAACACACACACACGTGCACACACATGCACACACACGCACATACATACGTGCACATACACACACTATACAAACATAAAATAATGGCATGGCTAAAATCACCCCTGCCTCCGTTTTGTAAGATTCAAACCTAGGATTGGGCCTTTCTCTGGATTGTGCAGTGGTGGCCTTCTGTACGTGTGTGCACAGTGAGGTGACGCCTCTGGGGTGGCGATCAACCACTTTCCCCACACAATCACTCTGCATAAGATGTCACTGCCCAGTTGCCCACCACCTCCAACTGGACAAGTGCCATTAAGTCATTTAGGCTGGACCATGATGTACAACCACAGATGATATAATGAAAAAACCCATGACTTTATCGACCTGGCCAGATGCTGGTGACAGCGGTGTTGAAAAGCCAAAGGGACTCTCCACCAGGGGGCGCGGGAACGCCATGTCTGCGAAAATATGCTCAAGGAAAGGCACTGACAACACTAGCAAAATTCTCAAGGTTTTAGAAAAAAAAAAAATGACCTATTTTCTGCCATTTCTGAAAATAACACTTATCAAGTGTACAAATGAATTATATTTTTAAAATTCTCTAGATTTCCAGCTCTTGAATTTTCTGTCCAGCTTGATTAGAAAAGGCAAGAGAGGATCATCAGAAACGGCGTCTCCCCAGCAGCTACACAGGCCTTGGTAGCTCTGCAAGCTCTCCAGCGTCAAATTCTAAATTGATGTTTGGGGAAGATCTATGACATTAGAACTTTGCACAAGCAGTCAAACGACTTGTCACTGCTGCTTCAAAGAATTTCAACAAGAAGTAGAAATGAGAGGAAGTCATGTGTGTAACTTGTTAGCAGTTCTGGTCCCTATATCCTCTGCAGTCTCTATAGAAATAGACGTGAGTATGCAATCCTGGAACGTGCACCCAGAGCGCTTCTGGAGCGTTCAGAAGTGACGCGCTAGGGCTCTTCCCCAGCGTTGGGTAGGAGTGGAAGTCTGTAAGCTAAGTAGTGCCCAGGGGACTGGGGGCAGTCGGGTTTGGCCATTAGGAGTAATGAAAGATCATATCCACCAGGTGGCACTCGCGCTCCCCAGATAGAAAATCAGAGAAAGACTACAGTACCCTTCTCATCTTGTGAAAGGCCGCCCGGGTCTGCCTTTCCAGTCTACGTTACTTTCCGTTTTTAAAGTAGGAAGGAGGAGTCTACGACGCTGTACTCACCGCTCCGCAGTAGGGGCCGGAGGACCGGGAGGCGGCGCTGGGCCCTTCGTGCAGCAGCAGGTAGTTGTGCACGCAGTCGCCTGGGTCTGCGATGCTGAACAGGTCGAAGCTGAGCACCACCCGCATGCCCGAGGGGGCGGCCAGGGCCCACTCGCAGTGAGTGTGGTTGGGGTAGGTGCCAGGGTAGCCGGGGCTGGTGAACGAGCCGCTGTCTCCATACAGATTCCCACCACAGCCTGCGAGGAAGAGCAGCAGGGAGGCGTGAGCCGGGAGCCTGCTTTGCGGCAGCAGAGGGCAAGGCCACCGCTCTTGTTTAATCAATGAGCTGAGTGAGACTGCAGAACAGAGAACAGAAAGCCTTGGGCCTCGCCTCCACTCTGGGGCTGTAGTCCTCAGCCTCACCTTGCTCCTCTTCCTCCTTGTTCATCCCTTCCGTTCCTCCTTCCCCTCCTTCCATATCCTGACCTCCTTCCCTTCTGAGAAAGATCTACCTCCATACTTAAACTTGTGTGTCTGGTTTATTTCACTCAGCATTCTGGTCTCGAGGTGCGTCCATTTTCCTGCCTTTTTAGGGTAGAGTAGTACTCCACTATGTGCAAGTATCACATTTTCCTTACCTATTCTTCTGGCAATGGATAGCTAGGCTGCTGCCAAGATGTAGCTACTGTGAATTGTGCTGCTGTGAACCTGATTACGCAAGATCACTGCGCTGCGACGTTTTTCACATTTGGGGAACTTTTACTCTACAGGGAAATGGCTAGGTCAAATGAAATTTCTAATTTACTTTTTTGAGGAAGCTCTATACTAAATTTCACACTTGTTGCACTAGTTTAGATTCCCAATAACAATGTAGACAGTTCGTTTTCCCCATGACCTGGCCAGCATCTTTTATTATCTGATTTCTTTATGATGGCTGCTGTTCTTCCCATTCTTTCTGGTGTGAGACGGGAACTTAGCATGGATGGTAAAGATGCTGAGGTTAAATTGAAAGTAACATGCTGGGAAGAAGAGAGACTCTGCTAGCGTAGCTTTTGGTACAAATTCCTTTACAATAAAAGTGACCTCACTTGTGCTCACTTCGGCAGCACATACACTAAAATTGGAAAAGTGACCTCACTGTAACAGCAGATTCCCCCCACCCCCAACCAGCACACTTCCATTTCTTAGTTACCCAGGTAACAGTTCCTGCTGCAGTTCTGGTTGTCCCTGTCTCTTAGAAACATCTGGTCACTGTGACACACTTTGAGTACACCAATCTCCAATCAACAAGCCATCTACCTGTACTTCCTGATGGCAGATCCCATGTAAGCCCTAGAGCACCAGACATCAGGGCCTGTTACTGTGGGAATGACCTTGATCGCTGTCCATCAACATAAATAAATCTGCCTCCTAATCCTGGGTGTCATTTCAGTGTTTCTGCTTACCATTGGATTACCAGGACAGTCACCAACAGTTTTAAGATTACATAAAATCAGATACTGGTGTTATTTATTCCTATAAACACTAGAGCTACCATAAGTTAGACTGGATATCTATGGAGATCTAAAAGAAATTGAAGAGGCAAAGGCACCCCGCGTGGCATCTGACCCACCTCCACTGCAGTCCCACTGGCCATCCTAAGCAACTCATTAATCTTCATGTTTTACTTCTTCATTTGTAAAATGAGAGCCTTGGAGAGCATTGCTAGGCCTCTTCTAGGTACAAAGGTTTCATTTTTCCAGGACTGGCTTCTCAGAGAACCTCCTTGCTACGCCTTAGCATGTGTGAAGTGATTCCTTGCTATTATTTTTATTTGAGAGGTTTCAGAGATCTGGGGACCCTTCATCCAAGTATTCCTCCGCACAAGTTAAATGCATTGATGTGCTATGAGTTCTCATCAGTTCTTTCATAAACCAGATATGCAAGACAATAACATTCCAAAAGAATAAGCAACCCCAGGATGGCTGAGAAACCACAGGGACCCAGCACACACAAAAACTGCTGGGCATATGACTATTGGGGGTCATTTCCTTTACATTACATTCTTAGACAACTGCCTTGGTGATTATAGCAAAATCAAAAACCTCACAAAACAGAATTTACACAGAAATTTAAAATTTTGAGGCCTCATTTCTAGTTTTTTTGTAAATATAGATTCTTTTCCATATATAGAAATAATAAATGAGAAATTAAGAAGAAACTGTGCTTTTGTTGTTAAAATATGTCTAATTTTTTTTTTTTTTTTTTTTTTTTTTTTTTTTTTTGTATTTTAGTGCAGGGTCTTCAGGGTGTCACTGCATAGATCATGACAATTCTCTTGTTTTCAGCTTCTCAAGCTCTGGGATTATAGGTGTCCACCACCATGCCCAGTCACAATCACCATCTCAGCATGCCCGCGGGTGGGGCCTGCATGGCAGGCCAGGGATGGAACCTCTGACCCCTGCGTCTGCCTAGGTAGGTGCTTTAATCCACTAAGCTATCTGGCCAACCAAAAATATGTCTAATTTTGGCAGAAATATCATCAAAGAAACAGCAGAAAAGGTGAGGCTGCTTTGTCTTTTTCTATTGGACATTTTGTGTCTCTCTTTCCTATGTTACTACAGCTTACCAATTGCAGATATCTTACCGGAAGGAGAAGAGGTCCAGGTGATCTCGTATCCATGTCCGGATATGCTGCCATCAGTCTTAAACAGCAGATACAGCATGTTACCCTGGGAGAAGATGGGGTTTGGCAGCTGGCTTCCACAGTACACCCCAAGGAGTTGTGAATTGCTTTCACTTCCATTTCTTATCTTTAGGGAAAAAAAAGATACAGTAGTTACTACCGTCACATTTTCTTCTCCGACTCATGATTAGTGTACAGTAGCAGGAGAGACAGTGTAAAGGACCAGGGTTGTGTGTGTGTGTGTGTGTGTGTGTGTGTGTGTGTGTGTGTCTGTGCATGCAAAAGGTTTGTAGTTTTATGATGTAGGAACAAAGGATTTTCTGGAAATCCATACAAAGTTGCTTTCTCTTGCAAAGGAGAGAGATGGTCAATTTGTGGGTCAAAAACCATTTGCATTTGGATGAAGAAATGTCTGCCAGCTTATAGCAGCAGCCATAATCTCGTGCACTTTTGTGCTCAGATTGGTGCTGTCACTCTGTAGCCTTTGGGGCAAGGCACTTTGCAGGACTAATTAGCACACATGTAGGAAAGTCTGAGGGCAGTACTGCTTGGTGTTTCCAGTTTCCCGCTGCCAGCTATTCCATACAAAGCTTTCTATGCGGGAAAAGGACACAAGTCAGTGAATCTATACAATTTGATTTCTGTTCACTGCAGTTTAAGAACACATTCTGAGGCTGTATAGGTTTTCTTTTCAGCTCGTAGCCTGCAGGTCATGTGTCAAAACAGGAAATGAGGTTAGACTGCAGGGATGGAGCAGTAAGCACCCTGCGCATTCTACCACACTCACTCAGTTCTCAGCCCAGATCCTGCTGGATCTTCTGGGCCAGTCCTACTACCAACAGTACACCAAGAATATGGTTTGGGCAGTACCTGGCTAGAATCAGGTCAGGATGGGTACGTACTGATTTCAGTGATAGGCATACTCAACACCTATGAAGTTCTCCAATTCCCTTAATAACTCCATGATTGAAAGTTCCTTTAGTTGCCAGTTGTCTAAATCAGAGACTTCCAGTGGTGTGGTGCTTATTTTGCTGGGCTGGGCTGATGTGAACAGATTTCCTCTAGCCAGTGGTTGAGAACAGTGCTGTTCTCCTGCTTGTGGCTGGATTATCTGTCAGATGTTTAAACAAATGGGCCTTGGCTAGAACACAGCAGCCAGCCCTCTGCAGTAGATCAGTAGATGGGGTGGCCTTCTCTCTCTCTGGGCCTGGTTTTTTGTTTTTGTTTTTGTTTTGTTTGTTTGTTTTTTGCAGAACTGGGGATTGAACTCAGGACCTTACACTTGCAAGGCAGGCACTTGTGCCACTGAGCTATCTCCCCAGATCCCTCTCTGGGCCTCTTTCTAAAATTGCTTTTGCTCTGAAAAAAAGAAGCCACATTGCTAAGAACTCCTCATGTTCACTTTTTCCTACACAGGAGGAATAAAATAACTGAGATGGCATCTTTGGAATATAGAAGACCCTGAAAGGGGAGCGGAAGACCCTGAAGATGTGCATATTCCAAACTGGCCTGGACAAAAAAAAAAAAAAAAAAAAAAAAAACAGATCCAAGTATCGGTGGAGCAGATTAGAAGATGCAGAACCAACTACATACATATACTCAGCCACCTCATCTTTGAAAAACAAGTCAAACATCTTCCCTGGAAGAAAGACAGCCTCTTTAATAGATGGTGCTAGACAAACCGCCTTTCCACATGGTAAAGATTAAAACTAGAGCTACATTTTCAACCATGCACTAAACTAAGTCAAAATGAATTAAAAATCTAAATATTAAAACAAAAATACTAAATCTGCTGGAGGATAGGACAGGTAAAACTTTTAAAGACACTGGCATAATTAAAGACTTTATGAAGAAAAGTCAAAGTCGCATAAGAACTATTACAAAGAATCAACAGCTAGGATATCATTGCATCTGAATGTTATTTTTTTACAGTGGAAGAAACCACCAAGTGAGAGAAAAGACAGCACCCATAGTGGGGAAAACCATTTGGCAGCTGTTCCTCAGGGTTGAAGTATACTATCTAGAATAAAGAACTCAAAAAATATCAGGCACTCCAAATTTAAAAACTCAACCCAAAAATGGCCAGCAGAGGGCCCGGCAGGATGGCTCAGTGGTCTAAAGTGCCTGCTGGCGGCTGCAGGGAGTGTGGTTCAATCCCCAGCACCACAGGCTGCGCCAGCCTTGCCCTCAGGGCAGGCTGAGCCGGCCATAAAAATAAAAATAAAACAAACAAAAGTTCTGAAACAAGAAAAAAATATTGTAAAAAAATGGCCAGCAGAAATAGACACTTTTCAGAAGAGGCTGAAATAGAAAATAAACACATGAAGGGCTGACAAGATAGCTCAGTAGTCTACAGAGCCTGCTTAGGCAAGCTTAATCAAACCTAGCCACCACAGTTCAATCCCTGGGCACCACAGGCCTCACCAGTGGGCTGAGCCAAAAAAAAAAAAAAGGAAGACAGAAAATAAATACATGGAAAAAAAAGTTCTACAACACTGATCATTTGAGAGATGCAAATTAAGACAACCCTGAGGTCCATCTCACCCTAAAAGAGAAATCAACCAGGAGCAAATGCTGGTGAGGCTGTTAGGAAAAAGGAACCATTCTCCACTCTTGGTAAGAAGATAGACTGTGCAACCACCACGGAAATCAGTCTGGAGATTCTTCCAAAAACTAGGACTAGTGGTTCTATTCAGCTGAGCTATTCCCCTTCTTGAGATCCTCTCAAAAGAATTAGTCACCAAGCCACAGTGATAGATGTGCCCCCGCATTGATAGTGGCACTGTTGTATTTGTCAAATCTCAGAAAGAGCTCAAATGTACATCAACTGATGAATGGGTAAAGAAGATTTTGGTTTTTTAAAAATACAATGGGTTTATTATTCTGCAATAAAGGGTAAACTTGAGACAGTTATAACTAAATGGATGCACCTAGGGACCATATTCTTCAGTGAAATATTCAAACATACATGTTGAAATACTGCAGTGTTTCTCTTGTGTGAGAAGCCCAGAATGTGAATAAGGACCAAAATGTATAATAAATATTGGGAAACAGGAGGTTCAAATGAAACAGAGAACAAAGGAGGTGATAAAGAAAGAAAGGACAAGCAATAAATGGGGGAAATGGCAGCAAAATGTAGATAAGCAGAAGGGGGTTGAAGGAGGGAAGGAGATGGGGAAAAGGAAGATATATCATATACAGGTGCACATTGTCTATGATAATGTGATCTTCATGTATATCTAAAGTGTACCAATAAAGTAAACACACACACACACACACACACACACACACACATTCAACCAAACTGGCTTGGAGCCTGGCCTTTGCTGCCACGAAGGCCGAGTCCCTGGTGAAAGGGTTCCATTCCTGCCAGAGTAAGCGGAATTCTGTGGCTGCCCAGCCTGGCTGCCGAGATGCCAGGCCCCCCACCAGACTTGCTCACATTCTCCAGGCTTACATTGTCTTTTCCCTTCTTTCTTTACTGAACAGAAAGTTTCAGATCCATCCTTGGAGCACAGAACAGCAGACAGGAGGTGCTGTAGTCACCGGCCAGCACGGGAAAGCACGACTTTCCTTCCCCGCACGCAGCAGGCAAAGGGCAAATGTTAACTCTGACTGACAGGTGAACTAGTGGAATTCACCATAACTCTGAACAATGGGACAGCTCTAGCCTTTCTCCATATCCCTTTTCTCTAATAGTTTCTGTTTTATTTTTCATAAAAGCATTCGGAGCTCCTGTGGGTAAGTTTGTAGGTCTGAGTTGAACATCCTAGCTAGCAGGAGCAGTGCTGCCTTTCTCCCTTCATTTCCCCTGTCTCATCCCCTCCCACCCCCATCCACTTTCCTGCTTTGGCAGCTCCTGCCACCTCCCGAAGGTCATCACACTGTGTGCTAGCAGAGCATCTGGGTAGATTCTGTGGAGTTTCCCAGGAAAGGGACGCTGCATCAGGAATCCCATGGAAGCTAAGTCCTGATGAAAGACTTTATGCTGGAGCCAAGAACAATCTGGACGTGACAGCAGGAGCACAGAGGCCCAGTGAACTCAGCTGGGAAGGGGCTGGGGGCCAGAAAGGGAAGAAGGCAGCTGGAGTTCAGAAGCAGAAGGGTGGGGCAAGGGCTTTGGTTACTAAGAAGCCAGGAGCCCGCGTGAAGCCTGCCCACAAGAGAAGCCAGCCACATTGGTTTAGTTAGCCTACAAAGGCCAGATAGTGGGACTGAGAATCTGTTCAGAGATCTGCTCCAAGGTGCAGGGCTCCTTAGGAGAATCTCTCTCACAAACAAAGAGGTGGGGCCCCCTCATCGGCAAGCCTGGGGGTGGCAGATGGGACACAGCAGCTCTGGGCACAGCACAGGGTATTCGCAGCCACACCAGGAACTCGGCTCTGCTCTCTCAAGGTGCTCTGGGGAGCAGTGCGGGTGAGTAGGCAGCTGGGTGTGGGAAAAATAAACTGCAGACACTCCTCAGGCCAGTGCAGCTCCCTCTGGCAGTGGGGGTGGACAGAGGAGTGGAGCTCGGCTGCAACTGCTCAGTGGATTTGGGGTTTCTCTTAGTATGTGTTTGTAGCACCCAGTGACTGGCTGTGACATAACACAGCTAAGTTCCTTCTATATCCCCTTCCTACTCTCTCCCTCCCTCACCATCTCTTGGTCTCCTTACTGTCTTCAAAAGAACGGTCTCCCTACTTCCTATTATCTATCCTTTATTTTGCTCTTTATTTACACTTTAGGTTTCTCGTGTAAAAGAAACTATCTGACATTTAAGCTGGCATCACTTAACATTGTGGTCTCAAGGTGCATGCATTTTCCTACAGTGACTCAAGTGTATCCTTCTTTATGGCAGAGTAGTGCTCCATTGTGGATGAATGCTGCATTTCTTAATCCATTTATTTATTTATAGATGTAAGATTTAGCAATTATGTTTTGTTATACAGACCTTGCTTTAACTTGCCCTTAACCACCCAGCAGAAAAGTTTAACCACGAGGCATAAAACGTAAAGCTAGATTAGTATGCTGAGCTATAAAAAGCTTAAATCAACAGCTTCCAACATTGCTTGTAGAGATTAGAAACTAGCATCTTAAAAAAGTGAAGAACAATAAGACAAGTTTAGGGTGGGTTGTAATCTGTTACTTAGGGATTTTAGAAGACTAGGATCTAAAAAAGGTGTAACAGCTTAATCCTGATTGATGTCTCCATCCTTACTTAAGACGCTGGTGATCCCCTCTCCACCCTGTTAATCTTCTATTGTGTGACCTAAATAAAAAGGAGATGCTTCTAGAGTTCTGGGCTCACTTCCAGAGAGACAGATCTCAGTGAGTCCTCTGAGCTACCTTCATCGGGTCTTCTTGTCATTTCTTTCGGCACCGACACAGAACATTACAACAATTGTTAGTTTTTCTAATAATCCAAGGCATGGAATTATGGAACATAATTGAGTAGAAAATTATCACATCTACACCCTGTGCTCTGTATAACTATTAAGAAGAAAACAATAAGCACTGTATCAAATATCAGGAATGTACTACTAACATGTTTTGAAACTGTCACATTGTTATTTCTTATTAAAAGTAATAAAAAAAGATTTAGCAACTATGAGTTGTGTTGTTATAAACATGTGTGTGCATGAATCATTGTAAAATGATGTTTTTAACTCTTTTGGGCAGACACCTAGAAGGGGAGCAATGGGGTCAAATGAATTACCAATTGTAGTTTGTAGAATACTTGCTCAAAGTTCTTTTAGAAAATGGCACAGCTGCTCCAGCTGACTGCAGCCCACAGGGAAATCAGCGAGCTATCTAGTATTAGTCTGTTTCATCTACAGACAAAATTTGCCTTCAACGTTAGTGCCACCTGCCAAAATCAGCACCTAACCCTTGGACCTCCTCTGGTCCTTTGGGTCAGAACTCAGAATAACCCACTTACAGAAAGAAGCCATCGCTGTACCAAAATTGAGTCAGTGTCCCGGATAGATGGACCGTGTTAGTCCTTCCCATGTGATGCTGTGGTGGGCAGCTGCCCTCTGCCCATCTTTTCAGACTCTAAATACCCAGATGGCAGCCTGATGTTTTGTCTTCTGTTGTATTGCCATTGCCTGGACTAGAAGGTGCTCAGTCAATGCTTATGGAGCAATGGTATGGAGAAGGAATGGATGGATGGACAAGGACAGGCAGAGGTGGCAGCAGAGAGAGAAGAGTGAAAACTCCCAAGTAACTCATCTTCTCTCACGCTAAGTCACTTACTCAACAGTCAAATGCACCTCACCTCCATGAAATCATGTTCACAGTTCCTGGAGTTCTCGACGTCCCAAGTATAGAAAAATAGGGAGATGGTGTGGTTCTGGGGGGCTGAGAGAATCACAGTGCAGTCCAGGTTTTCATAGTAATTGTTTGGCCATCCAGGACTCCTCAGACTGCCAAATCCCTGGTTATAGTGTCTGTTGCAATCTTACAGAAAAAAATGTTCATAGTTAATGTATGCATCCAAATATTTAGTGCTCTTTCAAGTTGACAGGAATACTGTTCGAAGTCTATAAAATGTGAACACTTTTTAGGAAGAAGATAATTAATCTTTGAGGTCACTGATACCTGAGAGGTGACAAAGACTTGCTGACAAAAATACTTCTGTGCAAGTACCAGCTACAAGAATGACCCCCAAACAAGGTTCCAGCATCCTTTGAACTTTTGTGATCCAATCAAGGTGTTGGTGGCTGATATTTAGAACTTTTCTGTGATTCTTTTTGGTACTGGAGATTGCACCTAGAGCTTTCACATTAAGCTACATCCTTACTTCATTCAATTTTTTTTTTTAAATTTTGTGACAGAATGCCATTAATATACTAAGTTGCCCACATTGGGCTTAAACTTGCAGTCCTCCTGCTTTAGCCTCCTAGGCTGGGGAGATTGTATGTGTGCACCACCATGCCCAGTTTAGGCTCTGTTTAAGCCTAAACATTATAAAGATTAAATTGCTGACAGTTTTCTGTAATGATTTCCCTGGAATTCCTTTGGTGATTTATTCGTGGCAACACCACTGTAAAGTCATTGTTCATTATTGATTTTTTAAATGAAGTATGTTTATTGTTTACTTGGATCAGGGGATGTTTTTACCAGTTTGAAAATGTACAGTAAACAAAGTGTTCTTAAAATTAAACTCAAGTATAAAATCGCACAATCCTTTTAAAGCACCATGGGTTTGTAGAACAGTTCCTAAGGATTGTGGATGCCCAACTTTTAGAAATACTAAGAATCACTGAACTGCAAACTTTTAATAGGTACAATGGAGGAATTTTATCTTGGTGAAGCTTTTAGACACATAGATTGTGACCTTTACATGCAGTCAAGTAGATAATTAATAAAGTAAATGGTATATTTTTAAAATTAACTGTGTTACATTTTAGTATTATACTCAGTTTACCTCTTTCAGGAACCATTGCTAGTAATTTGCTAAATTGAGCTCAGGTTTTAGCCATGAGTCTTATTTAATGGGCATGGTTTATTATTACCATCCCTAACCTCATCAGTGGGGTGACTTCTCCCCACAATTAGAAGATGCAAGATTTTCTTCAGTGAGTTGAAGTCCCAGGGCTTACCTGCAATCTCGTAGGTGAAGCCTACTCTGGAGTTTGAGCTTAAATCATCAAATTTGAAAACAACAATAGCAGTGCTCACTGAGGAATAAAACACTGGCACCGTGGATGTATTTCCACTGCAGAACTGAACTCCAGGGTTCCTATTGATCTGAAAGGCAACAGAAGTGGTGTCAGCTGTGGTTTCAGAAGTGGACAGCTATAGCCAGATGAAACTACATGGAAAAATCTGACTTAGACACCCAGCCAAAAGCCTAGCTGTAGTGTTAGAACTCTGCAGCAAGACTCATTGTTGGCCTTGGAACTGAAAGATGTGCCACCTCTCCAGAGGGGTAAGGGTGGTGCTGAGGGGCCAGACTGTCTGCTGCCTCCTTGCAGACCATAGGCCTCTGTCCCAGTGAGCCCATCCTCACAAGAGCCAGGGGCCTGTTCTGAGCAGACCCATGCTTCCCAACTCACTGCAAGTCCTCTGCTTGAGCTCCTTTCCCAATACTGAGCCCATGAGGCTAACTCAAGGCCACTCCCTTGTTCCAACCTCTGCTGCCATATAGAAAACATCTGGAGGCTTTGGAACTATGGCGTGTCCCCTGAAACTGCTGCTGCCTGTAGTGAGGTGCCCGGCCCTTCTCTCATACCAACTTGTGCCAAAGTCGATACATCTGATACTTGTTATCCATCACCTACTAAAGGTCCATTCTCAAACTCTGTTCAAAGACTCCTGTTAGGGTGGGCTCCTGGCCCACCTCCATCTTTGTCTCCTGCTTTTGGTCCTTTCCCTAACTCTGCGTGCTGTGTTATCTGAATTTCAGTTCCAATGCCAACCACCCTGTATCAATCCTCAGCTTTTCCATTCTGTAGTCTTATGTGAAACCTGGGTCTTCCCCGTTCTGCATCCCCACGCAAAATTCACTGAGGAAAAATGGTGGCAGTGGTGCTGGTGGTGCTGCTGGTGGTGGCAGTGTTCTTTGCACTCCTCACTACAGCATCGTGCCATCCATGCTGCAAAGCTCCTACTCCTAGGAAAATCTCCACCAAGGGCCAAAGAAGCTTCCTGAGCCTTCCCATAATTTTTATTTATTTTCCTTTCAGGTGCACACTTTCATTTATTACAGTCTTGTGATGCTTTAGGCCACAGTAATTTAGGTCATCTGATTTGTTTTCTAAAGCCTTGGTGGTCTGAGGTTTTTGGATGGACCATTAAACATCTTTACTTTGAGCTTCTTAATCCCAGTGATATTCATCCTCACTCTTGTGGTTGCTGACCTCAATGCCAGCCATCTGTCCATCCTAACCCCCCTCTACTGCCTGTACAACACAGTCTCTTCGCAGTCTCCCCACTATGGTTGTCTTCCTATACTTCAGTACCTTGAGAGTGTTCATTTATCTATCCCATCCATCAATTTCTGTCTTCCTCCTTACCCACTCAAACAAAAATGCTTTGTTCTTTCCTTCGTGTGTTCAGATGAAGGGCCCTAACCAGTCATGACAAATACTGGGCCATATTTTAAGCTAGTTTAGATGCTGCCTTGTTCCCAGCCTGCCTTATTGGGTCCAGCTAAAGCGTCTTTCCCAAACTCTGCCATATCAACTTGATCAACCAATGGAAAGTTAAAACAGCTTCAACCCAAAGGGTTTTGCCTCTTTGGCTCTAAGTTTCTGCTGAGGATATCACTAGGGAATAATTTTGTCCTGAAAACTACTGAACTGTAGAATAATGACAACCATGTATCTTGACACCAATGAGAGCTCAAGGGTAATTCCAGTGTCTAATATGTGTATAATGCTTAGGATATTCTTGAAATCAGCATTGTAGAGTCAAGCAGACTAGAGTTTTTCCTCAGAGGGACATGTGAGAACCAGGCAACCCAGCTCTGTAATGAGAAGGAGTCTGAGAACTTGGAACAGGACAAATGGGAATCTTACTGATGGCACATAGTTGTCTGAACATGACATTCTTGGAAAGAGCAGGATAGTCACCCCCCAAAGACAGTCCACCTACTCCGGAGTGTTCTCCAGGTGTCCATGTGGAGGCCTGATGGTACATAATTCCCCAAGTCCTTAAATCATTTTCATAATCAGTTATCTGTTCATGGAATGACTATTCTCAAAGTTTTAGGTCTCATGTTAACATCATATTTTATATCCTGAAAGTCTTTTCAACAGCTTACCCAATGGAAAATTGAGATTTTTCTTCTTATTTTTCACTTTTTTTAATCAAAAGAAGTCTTTTTATTTTCCTCCCTCTCTCTCCCCCAGTCTCTCCCCTTACCATACTATCATGAATGCAGTCCCCCTGGACCAATCCCTCATGGCGTGGGAGCTAATGTTCTTATGCCCATGTGTAATCTTTCAGTGCTTCCTACACACTAGTTCCACTACCTGCAGGCATGTGCCCAACCTGTGAAGCACTGGTGTCGTTGCCAGAACATCTGAGATGTTGAGCATAAATGTAGATTGATGGGTGCTCCACAGGGAAATCAGCATCAGAGGGTGGCCCCAGATGCATGCACTTTAACGAGATACCCAGAGGATGTGCAGGCATCTGGAAGTTTGGAAGCTCTTGACCTACTGGACTGAACTCCAGTGTCTCCATGTGCCTGAGTGGAGCTGGAAATGTAAGTAACTTTGAGGATTTATTTACTTGTGCCTTACCTACATCAAGTATTTTACAAATCTTAGTAAGAAGTACTCTAGGTGTAACTGTTGTCCATCCTGTCCTGGTTACCTGTGGTGAGTCCTGAAACTCTAGGTAGTTCTGGGCACAGTCCTCTGCTTGCAGCTGTAGTTCCCACACAGTTATCTTGACCTGATTGAGGTCAGGTGCTTTAATGACCCAAGTACAGGTGAAAAATGGAAAGCTGGCATTTAATAGAGAGGGTGATGAAATATTCTGGGGAACCCAAGTTGCATTATATATTCCACCACAAGGCACTGAAAAAGGAAGAGAAAAACAATGTAGGAGGTATTTTCCTCATGTATCATTACATAGTTTCCAGCATTCTGCGTTTTCTGCTCTCCCATAGGGGGCCTATTTGTATCATTCTATTAAAGAATTAAGTGTAAATTTTTTAAACATATTTGATACAGGGTCTCACTATGCAGATCAGACTCATAGTGATCCTCCTATTTTTAGCCTCTCTATACAGGCATGCCCCACCATACCTGGCCTCAGGAGCCAGCTGAGCGTATGGTGCCAGGGATTGAACCCCAGTCCCTGAGCTTGCTGAAGCAGGCAGGTGCTTAGTCTGCTGAACTATCTCATCATCCCTTAAGTATAAATTTTTATTAAGATTTGTATCAAAATTTACTGCAGATTATAATGTTATAAAATGTTTGTTGGCCAACTGATATAATTTAGTAATTAACATTGAGTTTAGATATAATAAACAGTGTTATTTTTAGTACAGAAATACTTATGTAGTTCATAACATACAAAAGTATTAGTTTACTTACTGTCTATGAAGGTATATGTTGCATTAAATCCTTCCATTTCTATAAGTAGGTCACTGGCAAATTGAACTGTAAGGAAGTTACCAGATGAGATAAAAGGAGCAGGTACTCTGTTACCGCAAAATGTTCCTACCAAGTCTGCATCTTCACTCTCCCCGTCATATAACTGAAAAGAAAATGAGCTCATGAGTTCTCCCTCAGTCACAGAGAACTGCATTATTGTACATAGCATAGAATGTGAAGTCACCAGAGGTCATGACTAAGGATGTTTATGTTGGTGCTCTGCGAGTCTAAATTTAAGAACAGAATTGTGATTGGATCAATGACATTAAAAAGATTTTTCACTACAAGACTGGTATGGTGCCCACATTTTTTCCTCTTTGGGAAAGTAATACATGATTCAATGAATAGTATGTCACAAGGGTCCAAGCCCACTGCTCACCTCACCATGGTGCCTATCACCATGCTGGTCCAAGCCATTCTATGCCTTGCCCAGATCAACACCAAAATGTTTTATGGAGCTGGAGCCCTCTATAGTCTGTTCTCAAAAATGTCAGCCAGAGGCTAAGGCTGTAAAGAAGCCAGGCCAGGGCACCATTCTGACAAATCTTCCTGTTTCTTCTCTCTCAGTACGAAAGCCAGCACCATGGCAATGGCTAAGACCTGCCAGGATCTGCTCTCCTTCTCACCCCAGTCTTTCTTGTCTCCTTTCTGTTTCTGCTGTTTCCTCATGAGCCACCCAGGTGCCATCCACTTTCCTGGCTTTTACCTTGCCAGTCCCCTTGCTTTGATCCCAATCCTACTGTACTCACGTGGCTTGTCCTCCTGCAGTCCCTGTGGTCTCTACTCCAGGTCAGTGACTCAGGAAGGGCAACCCATGTTCCCTGTCTTGATTCCATGTTTCTTTTCCTGTCTAATTTTTCTTCAGGCAACTATGACATTCTTTATCTCTTGAGGATCAGGAATCTAACTCAGGGCCTTGAGCTTGCCAGACAGGTGCTTACATCACTGAGCTATATCCCTGGCCCTAAAGCTGACATTCTATGCATACAAGGTATATGCCTTTGTTTATCATTGCCTTCTCCTCTAATAAGAATGCAAGTTCCACAGAAGCACAGATTTCTGTCTGTTGTGTTCATTGCAATGTCCCCAGATTGTCAAACTTACCTACTAAGTGCTTTCATTTCTCTGTTCTCCTTTCCTTTCCTCTCTCCTCTCCTCTCCTCTCCTCTCCTCTCCTCTCCTCTCCTCTCCTCTCCTCTCCTTTCCTCTCCTCTCATCTTCTTAGTCTGCATTTGGTGGCTATACCAGGATATCCCAGATTGGGTAATTTATAAAGAAATGTCTTTTGCACAGTTCTGAAGACTAGAGAGTCTTAAGTCAGGCTGCTTCCCTGCTGCAACATGACAGGGAGAAGCACTGCATGCAGAGAGCGGGGACACAGCAGCTCCTATCTCCCTTCTCCTTGGGGGAACCACTCATGACCTTATATAACCTTCATTACCTCCCAAGGGCCCTACCTCCAAATGTCATCAACATAGGCATTTGAAGATTGTCTAACACTTGAACTCTGAGGACACACTCTAGCCATAGCCCTACCCACCCCTGACTGCTCTTCCCAAGTCTTTTTAACTTAATGAATGGCTCAAGCTTAAGCTTTCACTCATCCTTGGTTTTTTTCACACCTCCATCTTTATTCCCACATTCATTGCCTTCCACCTTTAAAGTGTATCTCCGAGGATGCCAGCTCCACTGTTATCACCATCACCCCTTACCTAAGGATATCTAATTCCACAGAGCAGTCCCAGGCTTCTCCACCAATCTGGCCGAGAGGCTGTGGCTTAAGTCAGATTTCATTCCTGTTCCCCCTGGAAAGCTCCAGCGGATTGTCCCTGCAATTAGTGTGGAGTCCCTGCTCCTGCACAGTTCCATCAGATCTGGCCTGTGCTGCCTCATGGGCTCACTCTGTTCTCACCAGCCCAGAGGTGCCCCAGCCTGCAGCTTCTGCACTCGCCAACAGCAGTCACTGTGCAGCTGTTGAATAGCTGAGGGTGGCCACAAAATCTCAGCTGTCCTTAGAGAGGCCCCCCTATGCAGTATTGACCTTCCTGCCATTGTATTTTACTATAATCAAGTTGCCTACTGGGAGCCTATGTTTCCTGGGATATGTGCTTTAGGCCTGAGACTTGTGTGCTTTTTCTGGTATCCCTCTTAACAAGAAAATAAATGCCCCAGACAGGGAGACTGGATGTCTCCAGCACCCAGAACCACTGCCAGCAGAGACAGTGGGGAGCCTGGATCTGTTTCAAATACTCTACTAGAAAATCAAGTTTTCTCCAATTGAGTAATCTTGATTCTATTTCTAAAACGACTGTCTATATTTTTATAGTTTGAAATAATAAAGCTATAATAGAGTGATGGTGTGCCAGACACCTCAAAACAACCACAATGGCTGACATTACTTTAAAATGCTAGGATTATGTTGAACAATCGTTTCAAAGTGAAATAAATTTACCACTAGATGGCAGTGTCTCTCCTACTTCAACATAATTTCAGCTAATTTAAAATGAGAAGAGACTCAAGAATTCTAGTATCCCTCTTAGTCCAAAGAGAAGAATTTTCTTTTCTTTCTTTTTTTTTCTTAGCAACATCAATAGAAAGGTGGGTCATGCCCACACACTGTGCTCTGTAGAACTATTGTGAGGACAATATGCAATGTGTCAACTGTTAAAAAAAGAAAGGGGAAAAGAAAAAAAAAAGTAATGTTTATTGAAAGTGTTAATGTTTAATTGTTTGATCAATCTTATATACCTATATCTATCAATCTAAACTGATGTGATGATGAAAATATATAATATAACCATTGTTAAATTTAAATAATAATAATAATAATAAAAAAGAATTCTAGTATCCCTATAATTTCAGAGAAAAGGCCATTTGCCGAGTTGGAGGTAATGTACTCCAATGTACATGGTTACTTGTGGTAACCACGCTAGAGTTTCATTAGGATCATTGCTATTTTCATAATCACAATCACATTACCCAGCACCGTTGTCCCCTGTACCATTAAGGAGTACTGTGTGTAAGGAGTACTGTGTGTCTGACCTGGCTGTAGGCACTGGGAGGTAAAAGACACTTGCTGTGCCTCTGAGCTGCCCAAGGACCAAGAAGAAGAAATGCTGATAAATTACATACACTACACACACACACACACACACACACACACACACACACACGTGAATCATGTAAAAATTGTAGAAAAGGAAGCGCCACTATAAAAGAAAGGAAATATGTCAAAGATGATGGGAATCAAGAAAGACCTCATATAAACATTTGAACTAGTCCTTAAAAATCAGGAGAGACCATTCAGACTCACCCAAGGAATCAGACCAGGAGAACAACAGCAGAGGGAATCGGGAGGGGGGACACGGGCACATGAAATGCACAGCACACAGCACATGCCCTGGAGGGAACCAGAGCTGAGAGAACAGAACAAGTGGGGATGGACATTGGACAGGGCCGTGGAGTCTGGAGTTCATCCCATTTCCTGCCAGGCAGCTGGGATCTCACCCTACAGGTGTTCTAAGACCTGACTAGGGTTTTAAACAGAAAACTGACAAGTATGAAGGAAAATATGAGAGAGAAGCCAGGGATACGAGGAAATTGCATATATGCCTGGTCCTCTGTGACCTTTGCATGCCTTCACTCACCACCACAGTAAGATTTCTCCTCATGGAGCTGAAAAAGCTGGTGGCCTCTGGACAACTGACTTGGACCCCCAGACTCTTGTATAGGAAAAGCCAAGATTTCTCCGTCTGCCTGCCTGTTCCCAGCCAAGCCCAAATCTCTACTGCTGGCCTTCAGCAGAGCTGCTCTACAAAGTGCCTATGGGGGCTGGGGAGAAGACTGGATAAGGACTAGGAGGACCTCACATGGTCCCGCAACACCTGCGTGGTGCCTGTCTTCTGGCTGTCAACACTTCCTGGGATACCTGCCTTAGGCCTGGGACTTGAATTATGTGCTAAGTCCTGTAGACGAGGGCAAGTGTTCAAAAGAATTTTGTATTATCTCAACTTTCACATGTCTTTAATAGTATTGGAATCCATTTTAATTCTAAAGGGAGCAGGCAAATAATCTAGTGGAGATCAGCCTCTCATGAGTACAACTACAAGATCCTGTTCATTGCCCGCCCATTAATTTCAGCAGCTGAAGAAATGGGAAGGGATTTTAATCCCTATATACTTTTAATGCACAAGAGCAACAAACTTTGAAATTAGAATTTGTTTTCAGAACTAACAGTAACTACCAACATTAATTCCCACAGGAATTTGTTATTTAATATTTTCCAGGGAATTTACTAATAGGAGAATGTCTTGTTTTCTTACTTCAGTATTTCAAATTTGCACCTTTTAAAAATGTTTTACTTTGTATGAGTACATGTTTGCATATATAATGATAACATTCATTGCTGGACTTGGTACATAGACATAACACAGTTCTCTTTCTGTCTCTTTCTCCCTTCCCATGTCTTGGTTTCTTTCATGAATCTTTTCTCTTCCCAGTACATGGTGGGGGGCGATAGTAAATCTGGCATTTCCTATTTAGAAACCGAATTGCTGAATCCCACAGAATAATTATTATAGAAAACTTTCATATTAGATGGGAGAGGAACCTTTATAAAATATTGGCTATAATTAGGCACTTATTTTATGGAAAGGATTCTGGAAATACTGGGAGGGGGCCATCTCCTTACTGTTGCCACAGTATTTCCCAGCACAGGAAAGCAGACTCATACTTGCTGGTCCTTCTTGGGCACCTCATCGCTCTTCAGCACAGGAGAGGGTGAACTGATAGGGAATTTGGTGTCATGAAGTTAGGCATAGAGCTGGCAAGATAGCTCAGTGGACTAAACACCTGCTTAGGCAAGCACAGGGACTGGGGTTCTATCCCCAGTACCACATGCCACACCAGCCCCAACCATGGGCACACTGAGCCTACACCAAGTCCACATGCGGTGGCACACACCTGTAATCCAGCTTGGGGAGGCTTGGAGACAGGAGGATCATTATAAGTCCAAGCTGTGTAGTGAGATCCTGCACAAAATACGTTAGAAGGAAGAAGGAGAGAAGGAAGAGGAAGAGGAGATGGAGAAGGAGGAAAAGAAGGAGAAACAGATGGAAGAGGAGAAGGGGAAGAGGAAGAACAACAGAAGCTAGGAATGACATCATGAAGTGCATAGCCACCACTTTTTTTCCCTTAGTTTTGGTGGTCAGTGTCCTTCACCAGTCATGGTTGTGTGATGTTTCTCTCAATTTGTGGAAGGTGAAAAAGGGAGGAAGCTGCCCATTCTTTTGAACATGCCATCTCAGAAGCTCTTCCTGAACCTCAAAATGAAAACGCTGAGATACTTCACCATTCTACTTTTCTAAATCGTTCATTTTTGCCATTTTATCATACTGTATAATAACACATCTGCTGATGCTTCTGTCTCCTCTATGGGCTTAACACTCCTTGAGAAGCTTTGACTCCTTGAGATGTGTCCTTAACTCTCCACGTGTTTGGTGCCAGCCACACTGACTGCCAAGCAACTCTGTGAAATGGTTGCACTATCAACATCCTTATCAAGCACTCACAGAAATGTGCAGTTTATTATGTGTTACTTACCAAGCCAATCTCTTCAACAGTAACAATGATGGAAATATGAATGTATAATGGACTTGGCACGACATGCCTTGCATATCTGCTTATAGAGTGGAATTAATCTAGCTTTTCTAAAAGGCAAGTTTATTATAATATCTAAGAAGCAATTTAAGAGGGAACCAATGTTCCATTTATCACAGGGACTCAGTAATAAGGACCCCTCCAACTTTCCCATTCTAAGAGCTGCTATTTGGTCTGCTAGTTAGCAGAAAGCAGAAGAGTTGCCAGCTGAGGGAAATCACTGTCTCAAGAGGGAAAACAAGAGTCAGTCTAAGCAATTTAGGGGGGCAAAACAGTGTTTTACTTTGAAGCTAGAAATGACTTATTGTTTTTGTTTTTACCATGTTTGTCCTAAATGATTTGAGGTAATTCAGATGATTACGAACTGTTCTACAACATTATCAAATCACAATCCTAGAAATAGATTTTGAGAATACATTCAACTTTCCTTAAAGATTATACTCAATTATTTTCAGTATTTTAAGACAATCCATAGCCTCTCTGCCTATTTGGATTTCCTTGAAGGAAGAAAAAAGTGAAATAATTTTCTTAACAAATTATATCAGACACAGTGTTAAACCCTCTATATGTTTAAATATTCTTGAAACAGTGTTGCAAAGAAAGTTCTAGTCTGTGATTTTTTTTTTTTTTTTTTTTTTTTTTTTTTTTTAGCAGATGAAATGATAAAGAGTCAGGGAGATCAGGAATTTGGTAACAAAACACAGTCCGAGTCCTCATACTATCTCTAAAGCTTATTACCTCTCCATAAAGCCAAGGGAACTCTCAGGTCTTCAAATTCAGCTTAGGGCTGGTCTTGCCAATTTGCTCTTATTTGAGGAAAGAAAGACTTGGTCTGAGTTGAAATTCCTTGCTATCTCCAGCCTTTCATGGGCTTACTCTGCCTTGGCTTCTAACCCAGTGTTTTATTAAATGGTTATCACCCAGTGGAATGAGTTTCTTCCTCACTATAAGCCCCACTGCTTGGCCTGTAATCTGTGATTTAGTAGCATTGCCCATCCACCCTTTGGAAAAAAGCTTCTGTCAACTTCAGTGATACTATAATAATATAATAAAGTATAATTAAATAATTATTAATTGATGAAATAATTGAATTATTAGAGTATAGTATTCCTGGGTTTCGCTACTCATCATCTCTTTTCTGGTCCTTTTGTCCTCTCCAATTGCCTCTCCCGGGACCTTTCCTGGAAGCTAGCGAGAGTATATGCCTATCACTCTGCTGTCTAAGGAAGAATTCTTTCTTCTCACCTAACTGCAGCTGCTGTCCTAGTCACAGAGATGTTCATGTCCCCTGAGAACTCTACCCTATTCTCTGGCCAGAGCAATCTCATGTATCTATTCTGCTGTCACTGGCACCATGCCTTCTAAGAGTGCTCGTGTTTTCCTGGTGTCCTAAGCACAGTGCTTACCACAGGAAGAATATAAGAATGTAATCAAGTGCTTACATATCTATTCTGCCTATGACTTCTCCTCTTTTGAAACCAGTGTCCTTAAAAAGCAAAGACTACCTGTCTCTCATGCTTTGCCTGCCTGTTTCCAGGCCCTTTTCGTCTACACAGGACCTCTCCAGCCAGCTGTCCTAGACCCTTCTCCCTCACCTGAATTGGATTCCACGTCTCTCACTGTTTGGATAACCTTCAGCTACTTCCATACTTTTAGCTGCCTAAAATCTAAATTCATTCATTTGAGTTTCATACTTCATAACACATTTTTTTACTATTTTAGGCAACATTCCTTCTTAATCTATCAATATTTTGCTTCATTAAGACTAGCCTCTTTATTCTTTAAAGAATATGTACAGTTCAACTTCTATGCCCTTTTTTATATTCATCTAGCGTCTAGTTCTTTCTTAATTTTAATGTTTTCCCTCACCCTGAGAAGTCTCTCTTGATCCTACCAGGTTATCATTAACTTTCCTTCCCTTTAAACTTGCATAATGCTTCAAGTTTTTATCTAACACATTAGTTAGCACTTAAATAGATTATCCTGAACCATTCATGCTTGATTTGCATGTGTCTTTACTTAATTTTCCAATTAGATTTAAATTCCCCATGGAAAAAACCTTGCCATACTTTTTATTTCTTGCCTGATAGTGTACCAGTAAGTATTGGTTGATGTCACTTAAAATTTTTATTCTGAATTCACATAGTCTGAAAGATACATTAACTTAATAGTAGAGAATTATTTAAAAATTTAACAGAAAGGCTCATAGTTTACATTTAAATAGGACTTACAAACTAAGGTATTTTTTATATGTAAAGGTAGTGTGAAAAGTCAGTCTATAAATTTTAATAAACAGATACATTAAAGGATGATTATTGACCTTACATTGTCATTTATTTTAGGATTTTCCAAAGGTCCTTTGAGTACCTCCATACAACTGGTCTTCTCACAGTTTACCTCATGACAAGGCACTGACAAAGTACAAACTAAATCTTAAAGAGTGAGGAGCCACACAAGAGCTTTAAGTTACCCACAAGAAACATTAGCTTGATATGAAGATATGCAATGTGCAATAATGTATGTTGAATAATGAAGAATATATTGTTACAAAAAGCAACAGTACTCCCCATTTGCAAGACTTCCTACTATAGTTTACCTGGAATACACTTTGTTAATTTGGGACTAGTAGATTCTGTTCAATTTAATAGTCCTACCTTCACATAATCATAAAAGCATCTCGTTGAAGAAGCAGTACCCTCCAGGACAAATGTGTTGAAAGTAAGTTTTATGACTTTGTTTATAGGTGCAGTTATGAACCATATGCAGTTTAAACCCTTTTCGTATCGTCCATTTGAATCCAAATCAGGAGAGACAAAGGTATTATTGGAATCTGTCAGGTAACCTCCACATCCGTGTTGTGGTCCTGTTAAAAGAAAAACACATCACTATGCAGACAAATCTTCAAACTGACATGGAGTGTTCTGAAAAGAATATAGTTTCTGCTTTATGTCCCACTTATCTGAAGGTTATTCTGTCATCCACAGAACATCTGCAGGCTGAGGCAGGTCTGACTTCCACTTGCCTTGGCCCTTCCTTCCTTCCTTCCTTCCTTCCTTCCTTCCTTCCTTCCTTCCTTCCTTCCTTCCTTCCTTTCTTCCTCCCTTCTTTCCTTCCTTCCTTCTTGTTGGCTCCCCAACCAGTTCTGTGCTGCCTCCTTATCATACACATATAGTGCATATAAGGGGGAGGAATCACATTTGGTTTTGTACGCATTTTGGAATTGTTCATGTGATTTATTGAAGTCATTACAACCTTGAAAAATCCAATTTTATACAAAATCAAGTACTTCATGTAATAAAACTAGTGGAAAATGTATGTTTTACTTCTATGTTTTGCTTTATGAATACTGCCAGCCTGAAAACTGAGTTTATTAAGATTTATCCAAATCTTCCAAACAAGCTGTTTTCCAGGAAATTTTGTATTTAAATCATTTGACAGAGCTGGCTGAGAAGCATTTACTACTCCATCTAACTTATATCAAACTCTATATTTCAGTTTTTCTTTCCCAAAATCAAGAGAGGGGAAAAAAACTAAAGAAGATTTTCATAGAACAAAATTTTCTGCTTTGAGCTGGGCGTGGTGGCACACGCCTGTAATCTCAGCACTTGGGAGGCTGAGGCAGGAGGATTGGTGTGAGTTCAAGACCAGCCTGGGCTACAAAAGTGAGCTCAAGGCCAGCCTCAACTGCATAGCGACACAGTCTCAAAAAGACAAAAAAAAAAAAAAAAAAAAAAAAAAAATTTCTGCTTTGAAATACAAAAATTTATAACATGGAATAAAAATACACAGTGTGATAAGAATATGCTGGAGATGATTAAACTGTCACCTATGGGAAAATATAGAATGAAATCCTCAGATTACTATGTTTCATCTTGTCTACTCCATAGCCAAAGTAGGTGTCTCAGAAATTTAAGGAAAAGAGCTTAAAATGTTTATTGTTAGTTTAAATAAACAGGAAAAAGTAAGGTCAAAACAGCAGTAGTAGAAATAGGATTAAGCTGGTGCTCAATATGACGCCCCTAAATCTTATACCACAGAAATTTAGGTCATTGCTAACTTCAAAGTTCGATCGTGAGGCCCTGAGCCTCTCATCGCTATCTAGGCCAGTGGTTCTCAACCTTTCTAATGCTGTGGACCTGCAATACAGCTCCTCATGTTGCAGTGATCCCAAGCCAAAAAATAATTTTGGTGGCTACTTCAAAACTGTAATTCCAAATAAATAACATTTTCCGATGGCTTTAGGCAACCCCTGTGAATGGTCATTGGACCCCTGCCAGGGTCGCAACCCATAGGTTGAGAACTGCTGGTCTAGGCCATGTCTTTCTCTAGCTACAGTCAAAGGATGGCTTTCCCCAGGAGGGGCCCTAGGGCGTTGTTGCACTTGACCTTGGAAGGAATATGCACCATGCAACTGGCAACTTCCAACTCTGACCTTAAAGCTAATGAATAGTAGATGTGCACAGTTCCTACTGACTTTTGCAATAGCCTGTGTACATTATTTTGGCAAAAGCAAATGAAAACATACGGACAAATATTTGGTGTAAGCTATCAAGCTAGAATAGAGTACATGGCTTAATTCACATATGTATGGAATACAAGAAATGTAGAGCTAATATTATCTTTGGATAAACCTGATAAAATAGTCAAACAACTGAAGAAAAGATTGTCATTTGACCCATGGATGTTTATGGGGTTCAGGAAATGTAATCTCTCTAGGTCCTCTAATTACTGTTTAAACACACTATCACTGCTCTTTGCTTTTGATTTTCAAATGGCAAAATGGAAATAGAAATGGAAGTTGTAGAAATGTAAAGATCAATATTAAGAAAAGAAAGCTGTGCTTCCCCAAAAGTGCTATTGCTGAGTTGCTATTTTGGTGTCTTAATGATATCAGGTTATATTGGGAAGAAAAAAACGAGAAGTATGATTATGAAAATGAGTCTCTATATAAAATGCATATGCGTTTGTGTGCATGCACATGTGTGTTTGTGTATGTGAGCCTGTGTGCATGTGTGTGTACTGATACTTTGAAATTCTCCTTTTCAATGGTCTAACACATTTTAATCTGGATATGTCGTGCATCCTAAGTCCATCATCTCCCCATTATCATGTATTTTTCTATTATCCAGACAAGATGCATCCATCAGCACCTGCTTCACAGGTCAGGTTGTGTCAGAGACTCTCTCTAGTGACACGGTTTATGCCTGAGAACAAATGTCATTCTAACCTTCATCTCAAACTTGGAAACATTTCACTCAAAAGAGCTTTTTCTTTAGAGAAAGAGAATGTTTGGGCTGGAGAACCACTGGTAATATGAACTCATAGCAAGCACTGAGATCCAGGCCAAGATCTACTTAATTAAAAATTAGTAACTGAATCCTAAATTGTTTCCTTCTAATGATTAAACTTTAGAGTGAAGCTCAATCCAGTCTGAATCTGATAAAGGCAGAAGTATTATCTAAAGGAAAACATTTTAAAAGCCTTAGTGGAATGAAGTTATTTTGAAAGTTGACATTTTTGTAGCTGACACTGCAGGTAGCTGACATTTGGCTGAGCATTTTGGGATAACATCTCCATATGTCTTGGGATCACCACTACTTAGGTGATGGTTTGTGAGACCTGCAGATAGACAGTGATGTCTATAGCTTCAGGCTACAGTTGAGAAGGCAAAGGAAAGGCCCATGAAGCATAATGCAAATACTGAACATGGGAAATGGAAGCACACCATGGTGCTTCATTTTAACCTCACAGCAATGCAGGAGTAGAGCTTCATAATCCTAGTTTGCAATAAATCTTACTGCAGCTTTTAAGACTGCAGTATATGATTGCTCCAAAGCAGTGAATCCATTTGAAAAATTCAACTAATTTTCTTAATGAACCTATTTTGTCTTTTTCTTCAAAGGCAGAAATTATTATCCTCCCTAGTCTCAAATACAGGCAATATTTTTGGAGAAATATTTATATACTACAAGAAAAAACATACTCTTTCTTCATTTCATTTGTGTTTAGTTACTTCATTCAATTTGATTCACTTTAGATGCCCTAATTTGAAACCCACCCTCATTTAATTTATAATGTATATTTAGGAAGAAAGTTTTTTGGGAAACACCATTTAAATATAAAAAGAAAGGTAAGCTACTAAAAAAGTTAATCCAGCAGCTCATCAGTAGTGATATTTGATAGAGAAAGAACAGGAAGTTGTTAGCCTGGATAACAGTGGCACAGCTCCTGACTTTCAGACTTTATGGTGATGTAAAAGCTGTCTACTTTCAGAAGAATGCACACTGGGAAATTTCCTGGGCCCTGCATATACCCTATACATTCCTCTCTCCTGATGCTGAGCCAGCTCTCACACTATCACTAGGGTGAACAACTGCTAATGCACACTGCAGTACAACTGTTTGCTGAGCTAGTGTGAAAACCCACTGCAGGTCCGGGAGCATGTGCATGAGGAACCTAGGAAAAGGATAGTTTTAGTATTTTTTAATGCATTTTGTCTCAGTTACATATCATTGTAAGCATTATATATGTGCAAATAGTTCCAAGGAATGTAGTAAGAATCATTTATTCCATCTTTGAACATTAAAAAGTAATTGAGCCAAATGGTTAAAAAATGATTAAAAAGCTGTATATTCCTTCCAAGTTGGTGCATGTCAATTCATGCTAAAAAGAATTTAACCAAGTCCAATATACATTCATGGTAATAACCTTTAAGCAATTTAGAAATTAAAAATTTTAATTTGATAAGTGAAAATTTACAGCTAGCATTGTACTTAACATTGAAAAGTGAAAGATTCTCCCCTATGATTAGGAGCAAGGTAAAGATGTGTTTCTTATTATTCTTAGTCATCATTGTATTAGAACTTTTATAATAGTCAAGGAAAACAAATACAAATCCTAGAACAGAAGAAATAACACTCATTATCTGCAGATGAATTATCCATGTAGAAAAGCCTAAGGAATGTACAGGAATGTTCTTAGAAGTAGTGAATGGGTTTTGTAAAATCTCAGGATATAGGACAACATATAAAAATCAATAACAATGCAATGAGAATATGGCTAACAAGTGGAAAATACCATGACAGCTAAATTCAAATACTTAGGTATATAATTAAAGAAACTTATAGAGGATCAATGTACTGAAAATTATAAAATGGTGAAAGAAATAACAGAAGGTCTAAATAAATTGACAGACATGTGTCCATGGATTGGAAAGCTCAACATAGTAAATTTATCCATCCTTTCCAAAATGGTGTATGAGTTTAATGTGATGCCTATCAAAACCACAGCATAAAAATTTTTTAAAAATTATGTGGAATAACACAGAATTTCAAATAACTAAATAAATCTTGACAACCAAAACTAATATGAGGAAATCATTCTACCTGAGAGTAAGATTCCCTCTACAGCTGTGGTAAACAAGACACTAGGACTGTGGTAGAGAGTTAGGTCTACAAGATCTGAGAAGCAGAATAGGGAACCCACAAATGAGTTTTACAAAACTCATTCACTACTTCTAAGAATATTTCTATAGGTTCCTTAGGCTTTTCCACATGGATAATTCATCTGTAGATAGTGACAGTGTTATTTCTTCTGTTCCAACATTTGTTATTTGTTTCCCTAGACGATCATAAGAACTCTAATACTATGCTGATTCAGAATGATAAGAAACATATCTTTACCTTACTCCTAATCTTTGGGGAGAATCTTTCATTTTTCAATGTTAAGTATAGTGCTACTCAGACAGATATTGCCACCTCATATTTTTTTGCAAGGTACAAAAACAATTCACTGAACTGATGCTCCATATTGCCATAATGGTATAATTGGCAGTAAAATGAGGATTCACATTATCTGTGGGTTTCCTGTGACTTGTATCCAATTCTACTAACAGGTTTAAAAAAAAAAAACAACCCTGAATTTACATTTGCTTTTTGACATCTCTTCTTGAGTGAGCTTATTAAGGAATTGAACTTTAATGGAATAACCTGTACATCCACAAAGAAAAACTCATTGCTGGCTAGTGTTGTTGAATAAACAGAGAAGGAATAAGAAACAAATAATTCTTTGTTTGATGAATCTTTGTTTTCTCGTTTACACTTATACGGGAGATTCTTGTGATTAGATGTACTCCTGCCTTTTAAAGTCACTATAGGCTGGGAGCTGAGCCTGCGCACCCGCCGCGGGTAAGCCCCTGCGCCCCTCTGCCCCGCCTCTGCGTTCCCGCGACTAACTTCCTGTTCCAGCCCAGCCCAAACCCCACCGCTGGGAGCTGAGCCTGCGCACCCGCCGTGGGTAAGCTCCCTGCGCCCCTCTGCCCCGCCTCTGCGTTCC
>PVJA010013826.1:0-48666 GCA_004027025.1 Myocastor coypus | reverse complement strand
CTGTGGTTCGATCCCCGGCTCCACATGCTGTGCCAGCCCTGCCCTCTGGGCGGGCTGAGGCAGCCATAAAAATGAGTGAATAAATAAAGGTTGTGAAACAAGAAAAAAATAAATAAAATTAAAAATTAAAAAAAAAAAAAAAAACAATGCAGGGGGCAACCCACTCTGGTCCCCCTTCTGTTCCCCTCTCAGACAGAAGCTTTCTTTCCCAATAAATTTTCTATTTTAAACCTCCACCTTGTTCCTAAAATTCATTCTTCGGTTTTAGAGAACATGAACTTGTCCAAGTGTTTTTCAGGTTAAAAGATCAGTTTTTCTTCCTGCATCAATTGTAGGTCATCCACCGAGATCACCGGATGGAGGTATGAGCTTGCTCTTCTTCCATAAGCTCTGGATTGAGACTTGCTTAGGTAACATTTTTATGAGTCAAATGTTAAAATATCTTTGCTCATTGCCCATAATTGCTCATATTTTGTTATCTCATACAGTTTGGTTAAAATTGCTTACAATTACATATGTTTAGTTTCTTATATGTTTTTTAAAAAATGTTTTTCAAAATGTTAAATCTACGTTAAAACATGGAAATGCTATAGATTCTGATATTTGTTTAATGGGACATTTTATGACTTGTGTACTTGTATATGTTACATTTGAACTAGTTGCTAAATACACTAGTATTCCTTGACTTTAGATAGTGCTAGAGAGTAACTTTAGTAAGCCTGCTAATGGATTTCATATAAACTTCTGTAAAATGGGAATTTTGAGTCTAGCTCAGACTTAGAAAATATACATGCCTGTATATAGAACACGGCACTCCTTTGGCCACCTAAATGACATTAGGTTAGCAACTATTCTTAAAGACTTGGAGGACAGGTTTCACTCAGATAGAGTGACTCTGAGCCTCCTCTACATGCTAGAGGGAATGTCAGGCCGGCCCTGTTTCAGTTTCCTTGCTTTGACTTTACTCTTGATTTTCCTACCTCTTTGTACTTTCCTTTTTAGAGGCAAGTAAAATTAGGAGAATGATACAGACTGTTCCAACTAAGTGAAACCCTTAGAAGATGAACATTTGTTAACGCTGAAGACAGGGAAATAATTTTAGAAAAAGAGCACATACTCTGTCTCTGGGTCAGATGAGACAAAGAGGACTATGCCCGTCCAGGAGGACACATATAAAAGCCATGTCCCGGCTTAGTGTTCTGGGCAGGTCTCCTTTGGGAGGCTAAACCTGGGACACAGTGGAGAGAACCTCTGAGTGACACCATAAGAAGCTATCCCTAAAAACAGCACATGTATGGAATCAAAACCCATTTAGGGTAAGTGAGGATCATAAAATTTTCTCCTAGGTCTAATTATTTAGGTGCATAATATCTAGGTTTTGGAATCAGGTTTTTATCTATCCCTTATAGAACTTGGACAAACAGTGGTTACTCTGCCAGCTAGTAAATGCTCCTAGAGCAGCTGCCACTCTTTAAAACAGAGGACAGGTTTCCCCAACTGTTCTTTGGTGAATCCCTGCTGAAGCCTATGGCTGATGGAATGTTGAGCAGAGAAACAGTTGAATTTCTTTCTGGAGATGGATCTCTGGTTACGTGAGCCAAAAGACCCTGATAACACCTGAGGGGTCATGGCCAGGGCTGCTCTCTGGTGGACACCTTTAGGTGCTTGATGGCAAGTGGCTCCTAACCACCAAAATACCTCCATTTACCTATTGTCCTTTTTCCCTCTTTACTAGCAAATTAGAACTCCTACCCAAGATTTCAGTAGGACAGCTTAATAAATTATCCCTTCAAAAATAAGGCTGAGACAGCTTGCAATAGTTTGTTCTATTGTGGCTATCAGGAAATGGTCTACATCTATAAACTGTAGAGATAATGTGCTTCTAGAGGTTGCCCTGGTGACTAGATAAAAGAACAGTGTCTTGGAGCTAGTTGGTCATCTCTTTTGTCTATGATGCTTGTATAGCATGATAAAAAACGTGTTCAGCTTTCAACTCAATAGGAGTAAGTGAAGGTTTTGTGAGAATTGTATTCCAGGTACAAGAATCTCACGGGAATTAAAGAGTTTGTGAGATGTTCTGGAAATCTCATGAGAACTAAAGAGTTTGTGAGATATTCTGGAAATCTCAGGGGACAAAGTCACTTACTCTGTTAGAGTGCATCATTAAATACTGGAAAACCTTTAGACATTCGATCCATACATGCTGAAAAAAAGCCATCTAATATTTTTCTGTACATGTATAAATTATGAGGCCATTTTACAACTAAATAGTTATTATAAAATGGTCAAAAATGTCTTATGTTAAGTAGACCTCAGTTAGTCTTAAAATGTAAACCTGAGCCACAGGGAGATCAGAATCTTCAGGATCCTAAGACCTCCACTACTCCAGATCCTGAGAACAAGACAGCCTTAGTCACAGCCTCACCCAATATTGCTAAAAGTAAGGTTTCCCCTGCTTGCCCTTCTAGCCTAAAAGATGGAATTTCTAAACCAGCAGAGATGGATGTTTTTGGAGCATAAATACAACATTATAAGCTGATGTTGCATTTAGAGATAAGTATGATATTGTTAAATTAAAAAAAAACAAAACCCAAAGATAGCCAGTAGAACTACCTGTTGCCACTGACACCCAAATAGTCAGACCCCTACTGGCCTAATAGCCAGGCAGGAGATTGGTTTAAAAAAAAAAAAAAAAAGATAAACATCCTTTTGATTTCTTAAAGTGTTTAATAGAGACACTAGTAAAGCATACTTTGTGACGTGTTAATTCAGTAGAGGAACAAATGACTCTTAGAGGTAAGTTCATTACCCAGTCAGCTCCAGATATTAAAAAAGAGTTATGAAAGATAGATTTTGCTCTAGATAACTCATTTGATACTGTAACAAAATCTGTTTCCTTGGTCCTATAATTGGAACTGGGATAAAACCGGGTGGGGGGAACCAAAGATCAAAAATTGCTGCCTGTTTGGCCTCAATGCAGACCCTAGCTCTGATTCTCTGGGTTCCAAAAAGAGCTCGACAACGATGAGGTTCATCTTCTACCACCGTCAAAAGCCAGGCCATTGTAAGAGGGACTGCCTTAAAAGGCCCACAAGCCATGTCCTGACTGCCAAGGCAGCTGCTAGAAGTGAGACTGCACTCTGAGGCACAGACCACAGAGCTCAGACTCAGCTTCCCAGATAGTCCAGTAGGACTGAAGGGCACTGGGCCTGCCTCTTCCCTCAGGCCAGACTGTTATCTCTACCTGCCATTTCCACGGAGGAGCCCTGAGTAATCATGACTAGAGAAAAAGCCAGCCTATTGCTGGCACAGGTCTCTTTGTTCTTTTCCAACCCTGACTTTCCTTCCAGCTGTCGTACCTCAAAAAAAAAAAAAAAAAAAAAAAAAAAAAAAAAAAAAAAAAAAAAAAAAAAAAAAAAAAAAAAAAAAAAAAAAAAAAAAAACTTGCTTTAGCTGTAACTAAGATACTGCACTGTATTCCAGCTGCTAACTAACCAAAATTATGCTGGCTAGTTTTTATAAATGTCATATATTTTTCATGTACAAGACTCAAAAAGGTATCTCTATAGTTAAAAGACAGATAAAAATCTGTCCCCAAAGACAGATAAAAATCCTGTCAGCATAAAAAGTTCTAAAGACACTGGCTACACAGTGTCCAATAGCTTTGGGTCTATTTGTGACATAAAACTCAGTCACAGTATTATAAAAAACCTCAACAGGTTTGCTTGCTTACAATGGGGACCATATCAAAAACACTAAATGTACATTGGTTTCACCTAAATGCTATATATTGATAAGTATATTAAGTTAGCCTGGTTGATTTCTGACTCAACTAATTCATACTTCATGTTAATAGTAAATACAGGTGTGATCTTATAGATTAGATTTCTCAAAAGTAAGATTGCCTAATGTTTTACAGTACATTATATGTGTGCTATTTGGTAAAGATTATTAGACACTTTTAAGATGTTATGATTTCAGTTAGTATTTATGGATGTTTTTCAATTAAAAGACAAATATTTACAAAAAGTTCTATACAAGTAAAAATAACTTGCTGATGTCACTGTTCTTTCACAAGGTGTAACTAAAAAGTATACCATACTGTGCTTAGACTACTTAGAAACATTGACAAAACATGAGGTATTAATCTGATTTTTACAAGTTCTCAAAAGTTACAGATAATTATAAGTTAAAGGGACTTATATCAAACTGTCAGACTCTACAAATAACAGAGTCCAAATGCCATTGTGTTAGTTCAAATGCTCATGCTTTGATTATACATGTGCTAATCTCTCAAATTTGTGTCCTAAAGGATACCAAAACCCAGGTAGTCATACAGGTAAAGCCTATAGTAAATAGGCTTGATTAATTTTATTATTTGTCCCATATATACTTAATTATTTGGCTTTGCCTCTTCCAGACTCAAAGCTATATGTCTACCCAAGATAAAAGTGCCTGGTGTCTATCGAGAACCTTTAGATAGATCCTCTGAAGAGTACCTCTGACTGCCGGTTCACAACTATGACCCTTTCAGCCTGAAGAAGCCAGAGCGATCATTGCCCATACTTCCCTCACGACAGTTTGGGTTTCTTCCTCAGAGTGGGGTATGTTACAGGATAGGCAGTCAGATAGGGCCAGGCCCTCCAGGACAATATTGAAAGCAACTTGACTATGCAGCTTTGCAAGGGTCAGGAACTTGTGGGCCAGACCTTGAAACAAAAGAGGAAAGAAATGCAGCCGCCAACTCACTTAAAGTTAAGTACCAGGGCTTGATATTCTAAATGAGTATCACCCTAAAAGAGCCAGAAACTCAATCCCCAACAGAAAGAACCCTTAGTCCGTATTCATGCCGTCTTGCTATGTAACTTGCTTCCCAATTTGCTCCTGATTTAATCGATTTTACCTGAACAATGATGCTCTCATTGGTTGACCATGGCTTTGTCCCACCTCATGACCACCTAAGCAAGTTCCCCTAGTTTCACCTTGAGTCTGCCTTATCTCATGGTTTTGCCCTATAAGACAGTTAAAGAAAGACAATTCCGGGGGCAACCCACTTGGGCCCCCCTTCTGTTCCCCTGTTGGACAGAAGCTTTCCCAATAAATTTTCTATTTTAAACCTTAAAAAAAATTAATACAATGCATATTGTTGTTTTCATAATATTCAGAGGACAAGATGCAGAACTAATATCTTGTCTAAACGATATTAGTATGAACTGTTATTCTCAATAAAAAAAGAGAAAGTGGCTGTATGTCTATCCTATCTCTCTTGTGTATACATATAAATATATGTATTTTACTTTATTTTTTCTTTTTAAAGTTTCTAACACTAGAAAAAAAATCATACCACATCTTATAAGTAGATTGTAAGTCAAAGATAAAGGATGAATCACAAAACAAAATTATAGTTAAATAATATTCAGAAAAATAATTAAATATTGATTAATTAAAAATGAAATTAAATATTTCAAAACAATGTTTCAAAGTTCAAATCAAATCATGAGTTCAACTTAAAGGCTAGAATGTTGTATATCTTATATATGAATCTGTAATCAATTCAGAGTACTCACATAATATTTGAATAGGTATATATATATATATATATATATATATATATATATATATATGAATATCAACTAAAAAAAAGTTTCCATGGTAGTAAAGAATTCTAAGAATAAAGCATAACATCAATATATGACCACAACTCCTAACAGTTTGGGGATAGATTATTGCACAAAGTCCTAGTATGTCATATACATGACAGTGTCCATGACACTTAATAGTGGCCAGGTGTCACTTGTGGGACAGAGATACTGCTAGTTCCTTTATATCCACCCTGTAAATCTAGACAGAATCATGACCCATAGGGTTCAGTGGAAGTCTAATTATAGAATATACTGCTGGAAATATTTTGCTACTCTATACAAAAGAGTAGTTGAAAGACTGCTGTTGTATATCTCTTTTTCTCCTGTGTTTAATTGTTTGTCCTATTCTGTGGGTTCTTTCCATTCTCCCTCATGGAGTTGTGGTGATTTTAATCCATCTCCAGAGTATCTTTTAGTAAACTGTGTAGGATTGGCTTTGTCATTTTGAAATTCTTTAGTTGTTCTTTGTCTTGGAAGTATTTCACTTTTCCATCAAACTTGAAAGAGAGTTTTACAGGGTATAACAGTCTGGGCTGGAAATTGTTTTCATGGAGGACTTGAAGTACTTTGCTCCATGATCTTCTTGACTTCATGGTTTGTAAAGAGAAATCTGTTGTTATTCTGATAGGTTTTTCTTTCAGTGTGACCTGTTCCTTTTCTATAGTGGCTTTTAGTATACTGTTCCTGTGCTGAATCTCTGGGATCTTGACTATTATATGTCCGGATGTGGTTTTAATAGGGTTGATGCTATTTGGAATTCTATATGCTTCATTTACTGAATGCCAAATTGTTTCCTTATATTTGGGAAGCTTTCTGCTTTCATTTTTGCCCATACTCCTTTTATATCATTTGCATTGACTCCTTTTTCATTGATGTTTATTAGTCTTATGTTGTTCATCTTCACGTCATCTTGCAGATGTTATATTATTTTTTCCTGCATCCTACTTGTCCTTAAGAGACCTTTTCTTACCTTTTCACTAGCTGAAATGGTGTCTTTAAGGTCCAAAAGCCTAATTTTTTATTTTATTTTGGGGAAGGGTCTACAGAGTGTTGAGGGTCTCACTAGTAGAACAGACTTGTAGTGATCTGCCTGTTTACAGCCTCCAAAGAGCTGGGATCACAGGTATGTGCCACGATGCACAGTCTGAATTGCCATCTTGGTGTGCCCAAGTGGCAGGGTTGGCATGGCAGGCCCCAGGTCTGAACTTCTATCCCCTGCACCTGCTTACAGGTACTTTAATCCACTGAGCTATTTGGCTGGCCCTATTTTCAAACAAAGTGAGCTGCTAGCCAAAACTGATCAGAAGAGTTAAAAAGGTCTATTAATTTTGGTTATAGGAACAATCCAACAGGAAAAAAATAACAATTATATATACATATATATATATATATATATATATATATATATATATATATATACATATATATATGGAACAAAGGTGCACTAAACTTTACAAAACAAATACTACTGGACCTACAAGATCAGAGAACCACCAATGCAGTTAGTACAGTATTTCAGGATTCTGTTATTATGAGTGGAACAACTAGACAAAATGTTAACAAAGGAATATCAGACTTAAACCAAACCTTGCAAGAAAATGACTTAGTAGATATCAAAGGTGCTCTACCTAATAACAAAATAGACTTCTTTTTGTGCAACACATAAATCTTTGAGAAATACAGCACATATTAGCCAATAGAAATGCTTAAGTAAATGCCAAATTATTGAAATTATGCTACACATAATACCATGAAGCTAAAAATCAATTGCAAAGGAAGCCATGGAAATTATGCAGACACATGGAAATTATATAACACACTCTTGAATAATTAATAGCTCACAGAAGAAACCAAGGAAGGAAGAAGACAGTTCCTAGAATTAAATGACAATGCTGACTGGAAAGATAGCTCAGTGGTGTAAGTGCCTGCCTGACAAGTACAAATATCCTGAATTTAGCCTCCAATGCAATAACAAAATGATAATAGCAGTATAATATCAGAGCTTATAGGACAGAAAGAAAGCAATCTTAACAGGGAAGATTGTAAATGGGAACACTTACATCAGAAAAATAGAGCGAACCCAAATAAATTGAGTCAAGGTCTAAGAGAAGTGAGAACGACTCAAATCTGTAGCTAGTGTATCAGTGGTACTAGAGAAGAATTTATAAGACTGGCTTACAACAGCACTCCCCACTGGCCTATCTATGCACTGGAGATTCGAAGGATCCAGTTGAAGACCTGGTTCCTGCTGTAGTGTCCTGTTTGAGTCCATTGCACGATGCCAAACAGCTACAGTAGGAGTCTGAAGGGTCTGCTCTAGAGGCTGAGGAGTCTATGCTGGAAGCCAGGAGATGATATCCAATGTGAAGATGAAGACTAGAACTCTTCCAATGAAACAGAAGCAGGCCTTCTGCGATGATGAACTTGTGTCTACTGAAGAAAGAACCAGGTAAATTGGATCAGCATAGGTTTGGGCATGGAAGACCCATCTGAGGGAAGGTTGCCTACAGAATGGCATAAAAGGGATAAGAGGAAGGAAGGCTTTCACACATCTCATTGAACATATTCTATTTGTGGGTTTATTGTGTTAAATGTCTTTGTTTTAATTCTAAGTTTACTGTTCCCTTGGGAGAAATGGAGCAAGTCAAGTCAAAGGAGGGTAGAAATTAAAAAAAAATACAGAAATGTATGAGGGATCATTAGTACTTCATAGGTCAGAACATTTCCTGTACATTTGTCAGGTGTCTTCTTCCCTTTGTATTGCAGGTGGCTACAGTCATAACCGGATTCCCAAAAAATCAAATTAAAAGTGTTGCTGTTGGAGACTAAAATTGAAAACAGCATTAAATATTGATTGTTCTGGTTTCTGACAACCATATCCTTTGGGTCAGAAATGAGTAAAGATGCACATAACAAGACACGTAGCAAATTCTTTTGGTATTTCTTGTTGGAACTCAAAAAATAGACAAGATTTTATTATTTAACTGTATAGTATTTTTGTTTAAAAGTGATTACTGTGTTATAGATCATAGCAAAGCATTTATAATAAATAGTCAAAATGTAAAAATAATATAAAAAGGGAGGTGTACATCTGAAGTAAGTGGGACATTCATATATTAAGAAAAATAATTTTTATTCATCTCAGCCTGTTACTTTTAGTCATTGTATTGTAATTTTTTTTTTTTTTTAATTCTAGCCAATTTATATTCCTTTTGGCCATAGTAGACCAATCTGATTTTTTTCTTAACTGGGTCAGAAGGAAATTATAATGTTCATTTCTGTTTTAACTGAGAAAAGTCAAAGCCATATTTTGCAGGTAGAGGTTTTTGGGCACTGGTTAAAACAACTGTAGGAGTCCAGGCGTGATGAGCTTCTGCTTTATTCTTTACCCCCCACATGAAAAGTGCTTAGCCCCCAGCTTTGCCTCAGGCCAAAGCCATGAGGCCATAGCCTAAAGCTTCTGATGAATCCTTGAAGACTCCTGTGGTCAGAGTGTCTCAGGCAAAAACAGCAGAGAACAAATGCTTTTAACTTGATATTTGCCTTTTGAAAGCTTGGAGCAAAAAATATGAAAAAAATTGAAATTATGCTTATGAGTCCGTTTTTCCTCTCTTGCCACTTGTGTATGCAGCAAACATTCAATATTGTATTGCATAGTAGGAAGTCAAATACAAAGGCCCGGTGTGTCTTAAATAAAATAAAAGGTGTGTTCATTTAGAGATGGTGACTGATAATTCAACATGAAAATCAGGGGCAAAGGAATGATCTTGGAAGCCCCTGGGCAAATGTGGAAAACCAGCACGTGGACAGTCAGCAACCCAGGCTTCCTTCATCACTGATGGGATGTACGTTGCCTTTTCTCCTGTCTTTATTCATTTTTCAACAGCCTGCCACATGCAATATGCCAAATCTCATATAAAAAAGCCCTACACATGGGTGGGCACACACACACACACACACACACACACACACACACACACACACACACACAAACTAAAGAACTTCAGCAGATCTCGATATAGACAGTAAAAACAACCATATGCACTGAAGCCGGGGATTTATTCAATTATACTTGCTCGAGTTATTTGTTTGGCTTTGCAATGTAAAGAGTTCTGTTTCATTGTAGGAACTTTTCAGGCTGTCGAATTATTTTCAAAACTCCTCTCCCAGATGCGTTTGGCAGGCACAAGCCTTGGAAAACAAAAATGTGCATGCTTCCTAAAGGCATTAAAATCTTTACCTGGGTTTGCTGCCAGAATTGGACCGAGGTTCTTGGTATTTAAAGAAAAGGTTAAATGAAGTTACAGGTTTAATGCCTGTGACCCACACAGGTTTTCAAGAGTTTGAGGATTAAAGCATTTGAGATTCCTTCTAGCAAGTTTAAACAAGTGTGTGGGGTAAGTTCTAATGAATGAAAAGAGGCTGATTTACAAAATGTCATCCAAGTTTATTTTTCTGAATAAGATCTTATCAGCACACGACTCAGATTTCACATTTGATCTTGAGGACTCTAGCACTGCTGCCATCAACATCAGGTAGTAGACTCAGCTCTTCATTTTCATCTAAAACAAGGCTTGTAGTACTATCTGTGCTTTAAATTAGGCTATGTCGTTGCTCCTGTGCAGTATTATTTATGAATGAAGTTGTTATTATCAAATGATTGTTAACATTCATATCAGAAAACAAATTAAAATCATTAGGGTTCTTTGTCACAAAGATGAAATGTTGGTGAACGTTACCCATAATACTGATACACATTAGATAAAAATGGAAAGATTTCATGCTTTAACACAGAATATAAGCTATATAACATAAGTTATATAATAGATAACATGACTTATTACATGTATATATTATCTGATATAAGGTGTATCACTACACTAATTTTCTCACCTAAAATCTTTTTTTTTTTTTTTTTTTTGTGGAACCGCGGATCAAACTCAGGACCTTGCACTTGGCAGGCAGGCACTTTTGCCCCTGAGCTATCTCCCTGGCCCCTTATCACCTACAATCTTAAGTTCAATGCAGAAAACATATGAAAACCTTATGCATTTTGCAATTTTCATGGCCAGAGACGAGCTCAGTGTCTTGGATGTGAATTTCATTTGCTGTACACTTAATTACAAATGCTTCATACATAAATATGGATGAATAAATATGTATGTATTTGGGATTTTAGGTATAGCTCTGTATCTATATCTGACTTGGAAAGGTGATGGCCTGGTAATAGGTGGACATATTTTATCTTTAGTAATTATGGAAACTTTTTTATTTCATTTATTTGAATTTGACATTTTAAATATCTGTTAATTTGTTCCAGTCAGAAACATCTTTACGGTATAAAAGAGCCAAACAGATGACTACTCACTATTTCTCTATGAAAATTTCAACAATTAAAACCTTCCCTTATTTCTTTCTGTTTATTTCCCACTTCTTCCTCTTATTCATCTCTCTGTCTATGTCTCTCCTACTTTTCTTTCCTTCTTTCCAAGTGCCAGTAGTTGGCTAAGATTTAAAGAATAAATTGTCTTTTCTTTTACTGTTTACAAAAGCATGCCAATGGAAATTTAAAAGATATTCCATATAAGTGTATTCAGGTAAAGTCCTGCACCAGAGGAAAGAGCATAAGAACAAATGCTCCTAGCTGTAAAAGCAGGCGCAGCAGCACGCAGCTGGCCCACCTGTGCAGCTGGCCGTGGATTATCCTTTTGGTGCTTTTCCTTCTGGAATTATTCAGTGACTGAGATTTAAATAGGAATGGGCTGTGGCATCTTTTTATTCCAATGTGTACTCATAGGTGGTATATTACACATGACTCAGTATCTTTTTGATTCTCTAACTTCTACCTACAAGGACAGCTGTGCCCGGGGAGGGTGTTGGCAGGATTTTTCTGGTAAAAACCTAAGAGTTGGTTAATTCTGCATAGCTCACCAGGGGCATAGGTGGAAGATTTCCTTTTCAAAACAACACAAATCCAACAGTCACTCTATGTAAAGGGAAATGGGGGGGGGGGCGCAATTACCAGGGTCAAGTAGTCTTTTATTATGATGCTCTTGATGCCTATATTCCATGCTGCTTCTTAATCCCTTTTCTAGAATGAATTTAGAAAATGCTGAGTAATATCTTGTTCTTTTTCAGTGGTCTCATCTGTCACTCTTTCTGTCTATACCTAAATAGTCAGAACTGTTCCATCCATGACTTTGGTGACCTGGCAAGTTGTTGCAAATATTTAGAATCCTAGCACCAAAATGTTAAGTGTGATTGGGGTCTGTATTATACCTATCCATTAATGCACTGGTTGTATCTATTCAGCTTGCTTTTCTTTAAGTATAGCAATGACCCTTGCTAGCATCTATGCTTTCTTAAAATACTGCTAAAATCTGCATGATTTCTGTGTATCACTCTAAACCAAAAGGATAGTGGATTATGTTGTTCAGATAAGATTTAAATTTGGGGCCAGGGAGATAGCTCCATGGCACAAGTGCCTTCCTGGCAAGTGCAAGGTGATGAGTTTAAACCCTGGTCCCACCAAAAAAAAAGCAAAAGAAACAAACCCCCCCCCCCCAAACAAACAAACCAACAAACAAACCTGTGATCAGATAAGACTTGCATTTAACAAACTGAAGTTACAGAAATGACTGGAATCGGGGCCCGGCAGGATGGCTCAGTGGTCTAAAGCACCTGCTTAGCAAAGCTTAGGCAGCTGCAGGAACCGCGGTTCGATCTCCAGCACCACATGCTGCACCAGCCCTGCCCTCAGGACAGCCTGAGCCTGCCATAAAAATAAATAAACAAGCAAACAAAAGTTCTGAAACAAGAAAAAAAATGACTGGAGTGCAAAGAGATTTTTCCTTGATGTTTATTTTTTTATTTTTAATAAGTCGTAACATATTCATATATTCATCAAATAACAATGAATATTCAATTTTATGTTGTAAATAAGAATCACATAGATTAAAGAAAGTATAGCTTGTAATGTTCATAATGAAGACAATCCCTGTTGTACAGATTGATATATTAGACTGAATTAGGTTGGTATCTTTAAGCATAAGCTTGCAGCCCCTTACATCATTTCTGCTTATTAGTCACATTTTTGTCATAATTTGTCATTCTTTAGGGCACTATGTCTACAATCAGTGTGTTATACTCGCTGATCACTGTTTACATTATACATATTTCAAACTGAAATTTAGCAGTTATATGAGAAGCCAAATGTATTTGATTTTGCTATTTTTTCCTTCCTTGATGTTTAACTAGTTCATTGTTTATTGCATATATAAGCATCTACTGTGCAGAATCAGACATTCTTTATTTCACTCAAAAACACTAGATGCCTGCTATGGTCTCTGCATTGAATCAGATGTTTGAGTTACTTAACTCATTGGTGATGAAAGAAAATGTTGAGAGAAATGTGGGAATACTAAGAAGATTCTGGGGGTAACATCAAAATGAACTAAAATAGACAGGTTGGGAAATTGACTATTTTTTCCTAATAAATATTAAAAAACACTAAATTATTTGACAAATGGAGTCAAGGATGAATTTCATAGCTTTTTCCAAGTGTTGGAAGTAACCTTACAGTGGGCACAGAACAATGTGGGGTTATTGCGGTTAAACTGGTATAATAAGAATTAAATTTCACATTGCATTTTTTAAAAATTGAGATATAGCCTTGCTACTTAGTCTAAGCTGGCTTCAAACTTCTGGCAGTCTTCCTGCCACAGCCTTCTCTGTGCTGGAGTTATAAATTTGACTTCACAGCTAGCATGGTATGTTTTCTAGGGAGCATGTAAACTCTCTGATTCCACTGAAAAAGTAAACACTAGGCTGCTTTAACCAGCATCATAGCTGATTTGACTTTATCTCTTGTGAATTGGAGATTATACAGATGGCCCTTCTAGGTCCTTTCCAGTGACTCCAATTCTCTGTTGGAAACTTTTGTTGACAAATAACTTTGCAAACTGGACCTTAGCTGCTCTGTATTGGAACTGGTTTGCTCTCCAAGTGTGCATGTATCAGAGGCTTAGTCATAAGTGTAGCACTACTGAGGCAGTGGGGACTCTTTGAAGTAAGACCCTGTGTGAGGTGCATTTGTCATTTGAGACTATGATCTCCAAAGAGGTTGTGGGACCCAAGTTTCTGTCCTCTGGGTTCAAGATGTGCTTGGTGCGTGTGATCCTGCCATTGCTACTCAACACGATGGGACGTAACTGGCTCACCACTGCTAGGCTAATGACTAATGCCCAGACAGTGCCCTTGATCCTCTCAAACAGTGAGCTAAATGAACCTCTTTTTCTTTACCGAGTTAACTTCCCTGGGTATCTCGTTATAATGAACATGTTGCCTAGGATCACGGCTTTTCTTTTCAACTTGGTTCAAAGCAACATGTAGTTTATCTGTAAGGAAAGAATTGAGGTGAAGAACTGTGCAAAGGATACACAAATGCCAGCCACAAGTGGGTACCTGAGTCATTGTTCTTTTTTTCCTTTTGACGGATGAGGCCACAGTTCTTTCAAAGACTCGGCATTTCGAGTCAGGAGGAGATCCTTTTTTTTTATTGCAGTATTTCCCTTATATGCCATAATTAAAATTCTGTTAGTATTTCTTTTATAATTCCTATGTCTTAAATTTAAAACTTATGGTCGAAAAATTCCCTCTAGACTAAAACCTGGAACCTACAATCTGATCTTTTCACGTGTTTTTTTTTTTTTTTTCTTTTCCTTATGTAAAAGAGGAGTAAGTCCAACTGAGCTTAACGAGGGACTCACTTGGAGAAAATTAGACTGAGATTACCCCTTTAGTTTCAACTCTATTTTGCCTAATGAACTTCCAGCTTAGAGATCTTGAGCATGTAAATCTCAGGCACATGCCTTAGAGGACTATTTAGAAATAAATGAGGTTTTGGAGATTGTGAGTGCCTTGTCTTTACCATACTGTTTCACCGTGTGAAAGGCTATAGGTTAAACAACCAGGAATCTTTTCTCAAATGTTTTAGCATCTTCTGAGTTTTCTTTTCCCCATATAGCTTTCTGTCACAGTTCTAGCAGCCTGACTAAAATAGTATCTATTAATAATACTATACAAACAGATTTAAATCATTCAGTTATCATTCAGTTTTGGTAAAAAAGAAATTGGGAAAATTGAATTCATACTATATTTTAAAAGCAAAGGCTAAGCTAAGTAGAAGTACTAGCTCATTGGTCCACTGGGCAGAGAGGTGTGACTAAATTAAGGTCATTAGCCATTCTGATTGGCCTAGGAGCAGCTCAAGGTAGCAACTCAAGTGAAACACACTTGTGGGTAGATTTGGATGAGTGATGAAGGTATGGGTTCAGTACATTAGCAGGATCTTGACCCTTTCCTGTCTAACCATGTTCCCCTGCTTTGCCTTCTAAGCACATAAACTAACAACTTTGCTCTGGCATGGCCTTCTGCCATGATGTTCCTGCTGTGGATTCAGGTCATCATGGGTTGAATCCTCAGAAACAGAGCTAAATAAGCTCTTAGCAGCTTGTATCTCTATACTCCCCCAGAGTCTACTGTTCTCATAAGTGTGACTTCTCCCAAAGTGGCTGGATGTAGGGTATCATAATGTAGGTTAAAGGTGAGATCATTATATTAGTCCATTGGCCAGTCTTGCTTTGTTCTGGATGTGATGGGAAGCCCCACTCTAAATCTGGGTGATACCAATCAATAGGCTTCTAGCTTGGATTTAATATAAAAGGACAAGGATGGGGAGATATCTCAGTGGTCTAAGAACTTGCTTGTCAAGCACAAAGACCTGGATTTGATCCCCAGTACCTCAAATCATGCCAGTCCCAGATCCCTGGGTATGCTGTGCTGGCCCTGAAACTGGGTACTGTGGCACATGCTTGTAATCCTACCCCTGGAGAGACTGAGACAGGAGGATAACTATCAGTCTGAACTGTGCAGAAAGACCCTCTATCAAAGAAAAACAATAATATACAGATGCAGAAATAAGTCAGGCTCATTGCTCATGCTCATTGCTTCCTGACTATCCTTCCATGGACTGTTTCTTGTCCACCATGACTTGCTGCCATGGCACCTGAACTTGGAGCCAATTGTATGTGGACTGAAACCCCTACAAACTGTGAGCTGACATAAATTTTTCATCCTGTAACTTTAGGGGTGTTCGATATTTTGGCATGGCAATGAGAAAAGAACTAGGACATGAGCCATTTTTCTATTACATTATGGACATCAGGTAATTTGTTCTAGCAGTGAGAAAGCTGCCTAATACAGGAAACAATTTTAATCAAGTGAATTCTACTTAGTGTAAGATAAATGATTTAATCAGTCCCTCACCCTGTAATTTCATTTTTGTATAGATACATAGTTCCAGGTACAACAGAAGCAAGTAAAATTCCTAGGAATATAAAAAATTTAAAAGGAAAACATTCATTAATGTTGGCTCTTACATTGATGTTACACCCAAAAATAAAAATTAAAAAATAAAAGAAACTACAAATATTAGCGTTTTATATTTTTCTTTCCGAAGAAATACCTACCCCAAGTATTTCTAACATTAAAGGTAAATTTTCATTCTTTTGGAAGGTTCCAATCCAGTTTTAAAATATAAAATAAATTACTTAAAAGTAAGTTTCCTTTGGCTTTATTTTTTGAAACTGCATTTAGAATTCTGGAGGGAAGCTATCTTATTTTTTTTTTTTTTTTATGTTCTTTTCATTACACACGACTAGGGTTACCAGTTTTATTTTTTTATTTTCAGATCAACATGATTTCATGTTAAGCCAGGAAATTTATTCAACCTCTGTTCAAGGACTGATTTAAAAAGTAAATAAAGTAAGGTCAAGGTAGCTTTGGTTTTTTATATTTTCTTTTATAATAAATTATCTCTCAAATGATGCCTATGTGTATGTTTTGACATAATCATGGGTACAAATGTGCAATGTCTGAAATCTAAAATGACACTGGAATATCTTTTCTTGCATTAGCATTACTTTAACATTCCTACAACGGGGGATGTTTGGAAAAAATGCAGAGGCTTCTAGTTTATATATACACCTCTGATTATTATTCTAGGACCTCGAGCTACAGATCCAATCTCCTATCATGATGGATGAATCTCTTAGAGTTCAAAAGGGGTGTTGGCAAAAGGAAAAGCTTTAAATAAGGCAACCATAAGAGGCAAGACATGAAATTCAAAATTGAATGCCATAGCATTACATGATGATTTGGTTTTCTTTTTTATTTCTGCCACAACTGAGCTATATCTGGGGACTTGAAGAGCAGTAGTATATGCAAAAACAAGACTAGGGATCAAGAGCACAAAGACCAGGGCCTTTTTCTTCTGTCTCATCCACTATTCCACTTTAATCAGTGGCTTCAAATGTCATGCCCTGTGAGAGTAGGTTTTTGGTGTTTCTGAAAAGACATAGAAATCATCATATTCATTCTCACAAGACATGAAAATCAGCAAAATTGTGAAAATAGAGATGAAAATGGATCTATTGTGTTCATTTTATCTTATGAATTATGATGTTTGAGCTATAGTCAGAAAGTGGCTGATTTTGAGTATAGGTATTGACAACTGGATCACTTTTTTCTCTTTTAAAATCCATTTATTTATTTATTTAGAGACAGGAGCTCCATGTTGTTCAGGCTGACCTTGAACTCACTATGTGGCCTAAGTTGGCCTTGAACTTGAAGAGATCTTTCTGCCTCAGTCTTCTGATGCATGTAACACCTGGCTAGCTGTAGAAATTCTCATAAATCAATCTACATAACTGAATGTACTTTTAATAGTTGAGAACTATTTTAAATTAAATTTAAGAAGCATAATTGGAACAGTTGGTTTCTTTAACACATGATGAGTTCACAACAGAAACATTTGGCTTCTTATGGAAGTTAGTAGACTATTTTGATTGATTTAGTGTCCTACTAGTTAAACTAAAAGAAAAGGATAAATGAATGAAATAATCATTTCTTTAAGGTATAATACTCTGTCTTCCAGGTTCCAAGCTAAAAAGGAGAGTACTTTTTGCACAGGTAAAATGAAATAGACTATTAGTATGATTATGAAAATCAGTTCACTTTATTTATTTATTTATTTATTTATTTATTTAATTTTTTTTTTTTTGTCTTTTTGAGACAGGGTCTCACTATGCAGTTGAGGCTGGCCTTGAGCTCACTTTTGTAGCCCAGGCTGGTCTCAAACTCGCACCGATCCTCCTGCCTCAACCTCCCGAGTGCTGGGATTACAGGCGTGAGCCACCACGCCCGGCTATATTTATTTATTTTTGATACAAGGTCTCGTTACACAGTTCAGACTTACAGTGATCCCCCTGTCTCAGTCTCCCCAGTGCTGGGATTATAGGTATGTGCTACCATGTCTGGTTCTAGGGCCAGAGTGGAGCATTCAGGGTTCCAAGGTGGCATGGCATGTGGTACCAGGGATCAGACCCAAGTCCTTATGCTCAACAGTCAGGCATTTAGAATACTGAGCTATCTCCACAGCCTTCAATTTGCCTTAATGATAGTGCAAACGATGGGTGTGGGTAGGCAGAATCTTGCCAATTGAATCAGGGATTCTTATTATGATAAGGGGTAAAATGAAGGGAAAGAGGGACAGCTGGGGAGAAAAGAAAGGCTAGATGCATACTTTGTTATTGTTCTTGTACTTGTTGAAGAGTAGTCTTGAACACAGTTCTCAGAAGTTATATCAATGGATACTTAAAGGAAACACTCCTCCTTTGAAAGCTTTGTTGTCTTTTTTGTTAGGTAAATATGTTCGTGAGTAAAATATCTATGGACCTAGAGACTGAAGATTAGCTGTCCTCCATCAGCTAGCTACCAGTTCTTTGCACTTATTTCATTAAATGAGTGTTCCCTTTAATGATCTACCTTGTAAAGTTCATTGCAACAGGAGAAAGGAAAATTCTACCCATTTAATTCTCATTCCAAGTATAACTGGGCAATCCTACATTTAATTTCCAACTATCAACATGTTCAGATTGATACTTATTTTACTTTTGTGCAGAATTATTTGCTCAGAATTACTAGTTGAGGGGCTGGGGAGATAGTTTGATGGTCTAAGCTCCTGCCTTGCAAGTGCAAGTACCTTATTTGATCCCCAGTACCATATGTCAAGCTGTCCATCAAAACAGAGTGTGGTGGCACATACCTGTAATTCCAGTGTTGGGAAGGTTGAGACAGGAGGATCACATAGTCTGAACTGTGTCAGTGAGACCCTGTAACAAATAAAAAAATAAAAGATTTAAAAAAAAATTGAAAAAATTATCAGAGAAATTAAAACCATTTAAAAACTTGGAATAGGCTACTAGTTTTGTTCAATAATTTTGAAAAGCATGGTGGTTACAGTGTTTAGGAAGAAACCTAGATAAAGCTTGCTGAAGGAAATTCACTTAAAAATAAATATTTCCATCTATAATGTGCTTGCATAATTCTCAAGGGCCAAAACCTTGCAATAAATACCAAATTGCTACAGTATTTTTAAAATGAATAATAAAACCAATTTTGCCATTATAGTTTTGGCTGTCATCTCCCAGAAAGAATTATGATCTAATTGTTCTTTCTCTTGTGTTCCCCTTATCTCAACCTTGTAGAGATCTCAATTTGAGAATTTACTTTTCCCTTCCAAAATGTTCATTAAAGCACAAATGACTTTCTTCTTCTGATGTTGCCAGAGAAACTTGAGTGCTGTGTAATTAACCTTCTGCTTTAAAGTATTTCTCTTCACAAACACAGGCTTAGGACTAAGGCTGCATAATAGATGTTATTAACTGTACATATAGAAATAAGAAATGTGTCTTGTGATGTATTGTATTTGTTGAATGAATTTGTCATATTCCGAAGTCATCTACTAATGACTCATGAGTTTCCCTTCTATTATTTTAAAATAATATAGTTACAGGTTATTCGGTAATAATTTGACATATCTTATATTCATATCTGAGCCTATTAATTAGAGACAACATGTGTATTTATAATGTGCCTTTATTATTCAAGTTAATCCCTTTAATCCCGTTTAAATAGCCAGACAAAAATTAATCCCTTCAAAATTCTTTATAAACCAAGATTTAAATTCATGTATTTTCATCTTTGTTTTTAGCATCTACCCTGAAAGCTTACATGGCTGAGGTTGATATAAACAATAAACAAAAGGAGAGACTATTTTCTATTTTTCATTAGCAAAGATTAATGTACAAATTATTTTTCTTTGCAAAGAAAAGATATGACTTATGTTCTTCTAATACATGTGGTCTAAAACCCCAGGGAATTACCTTAGAGAGTTTGGTAATGTCTTTAGAAATTAATGACCCAGTCATTCCTGGGGTTTAGGGTGGTTGTAGGGGTCCATTGCTCTTGCTATGGACCCGTGACTTACTGAATAAATAGCTGTCTATTTGAAGACTTCTTAGCTTAAAAGAACCTTGACAGTAGGAAACCTTGAGGTTTCTTGAAGATCCCTTGTACTCTGCATTTGCTGAAGTAGAAACTGAGGGAAACCAAGTTGAAGACAGGTTTGGATTCTTTTTCCAGCACTGTAATTCTCAGCACTCGGTCACTGGAAGCAGGAGAGGAAGCAATTGTTTTTCCCTGCTGTGAGCAATGGATTTGAACATGCGTCATACTGTTCTCATGCTGCGCATGCTTCCCCGCCCCTTCCCCTAACACAAGTGTGAACTGAGCGCATGAAACCCTTTGGGCTCTTGAAATAACAGCCTATTCACAGATCAACTGATTATTTCATTTCATTTCTCTTCCTGGCTTTATACGACTTGCATTGATTTGGTAACGTACCTTTTTTTCTTTAAACCATACGGAATGGAAAATAAGATAGTGTTCACTTATTTTTATTTTTAAAATTCATTTATGATAAACTATAGAAATTATAGCAACATGGTAAAACGAAGATCAGTAAGAATTCTCCAAAGAGTTTCCTTTAGCATGAAGCTTTCCCTTTAATTATTTCCTCAGAATCTATTACTGGTTTAGTGATTAAGTCATATTGTGTGATTATGATTAAGACGCTTGATACACAGTAAAATATTTCTTTAAAAAGTTTGTACAAGTTTACATTTCGACCTGCAGAACATGAGAGGGAAGGCCCATTTCTCCACGGTCACAAATGTGTGTGATGGTCAGATTTAGCTTAGCCACTTTTGATCACTGAGAAATGCTATCTTCTTCTGAAAGAAATAGCAACACTTGATGTTTGACCACATGCACTTTTGCTTTGGAGGACTATTTTCTATTTACATTTGTTGCTGTTTTTCTGTCAATTGTCTTATGCATTTGATTTCTAATAATTCTTTATGTAATAAGTATATCGATCCGTTCTTTGTGCATCATTTATTGAAAATGTTACTCACAAAGTTTCATTTATCCCTTGCTGTGACTTATGTTCAGGTGGGTCTGAAAGCCTTATCAGGTCACAGGTGGAGGTTTTCTGAGGTGGTTGGATTTAGCGTACGTGAGGCAGGGACTATATGTGCGGTGCTAAGACTAAGTGTACGGTGGTGGGATTAAGAGTGTGTCACCCTGGCTGTTAGCCTGTATGAAATGTAAAGGCAGGGTTGCTTGCTGCTGCCACCACATTATTGCTTGTTGCCTTCTGCCTTCTACCTGCCATGCCATGAACTGTGTCTCCTCTGCGATGCTCTTCTTCCATGCTGCCCTGCTTTGGAGGTAGCTGACCATGAATTGAAACCTGTATGAACTGAACTAAATAAAGGTTTATTTCTTTAACCTTGGATATCAGGTATTTTGTCTCATCAATGCAGAAAAGCAACTAAGACACCAATCAATTAAATTCTATTTGATATGGAAAAGTTGTAAATTTTAGGAGACAAGCCTCCACGATCTGTTGTTTTTTGTATATTTTGTGATTGATTTTGTATCAGGATTGTATTTTGCTACTCTTGAAAATAAAGCAAGAATCTTTATTAGAACCAAGGAAAGATGAGATTACTGACCACTCCAAAAGATTAAGATTTCTTGAGCTCTCCCTGTACAGCTTCGTATTGCTGAGTGGAAACTGAATATGCTAGAACTGACACAAGTGTGCTCCATGGATTTTATTAAAGATAATCACTTTGTTAATTTATAATATCTTTAATGTTTTATTGCTCTCTTGAAGGTTTTTAATTTTTCCTTGTTAAATTTCAATAATTTTTATTTTCCAAAATGTGTGTTTGGAAGATTTCTCAAATTATTATGATATGATTATGTAATGCATTTCCTCACAATGAATGAATCTTACATTATATTTTATTTTTTGTTGATTAAACATTTTTCAAAGTTCTTGATTTATTGACTAGGCTTGAGGGAAATCACTTTTCTAATCTTAGTTAATTATATGGTTTGGGTTTTGCTTTTTAATTCAGGCATTTTTAAATCTTTCATGAGGTTTATTTTATTTCCATTGTTACTTCTAGATGTATTTTAGTGTTATCCAGATTTATTTTACATTCTCTGATTGCTTCTGACAACACGTAATATAAATCTCTACTCCAAGGAATCCAACAATAAAGATTTCTTTGTCTCCCTGTCAACCTAGAGACAAGGTCAGCACGTGAATGCATGACACAGAAGCCTAGGCTGTCTAAGGCAGATTGGCCATGTGATCACAAAGTGGCAATAGCTTTCATCCTGCCTTAATTTTCAGAACAGAAAGTATTACATTCGTGCAGGTCTTCCCTTTTATCGGTTGAGGCCAGTACAAGTCACAGGAGTGTCTCATATCCATAGCATAGGTAGACTGCCAGGATTTATGGCTGATCGTAGAAGTGGGTGGCCCTTTCCTCAATGATGAGAGTCTGTGCTTACTGGCATGTTTTGGGTGCTTATAGAGGGAGCTTCTATAACAGCATGAATGAAAGACTTTGAGGCTAAAGTATATGTGATTTCTACACTATAAAAGTTTGGTGTACAATCATTTACATTGTTTAATAAATATCTATGAATTTCTTTGCCATCTTTGATTTAATTGTGATAGTGGGGTATATATTTCCCCAGGTTCACATGTTAAAAATTTTCTATTTAAATCAGTGATGGTGCCCTATATATTTTAATGTTCCTAATTTATTAAATTTTTTCATACTTAATTGATTAATTTGCAAATGTTTTAGTATTTTGAAACTATATATCCAGATGACACCTTGTTAAAACTATATTGATCTATCTCCTGACCTCAGTAGTGTATTATCAAAAAGATAACAAGATCCCCTAAGGATCTGGAAGAAGTAAACACTTGTAAACTTGTAAACTGTACAGCCATTAGGGAAAGCAGTTGGAATCTGATATGATCTGGTTATCTTATTCCCGGGCATATATCCAAAGGAAGTGTGAACAGAGACAAAGAAAGTTCTGCACTCCATTGGATTCACTGTAGCACTGTTCACAACATCCAAAAATGAAAACAACTGAAATGTCTATTGGCTGTTGGGCAGATAAAATGTGATGTATAGACACAGTGGACTACTATTCAGCCAATAAAAATGAAATTCTGTTATGTGAAACAAGAATTGAACTGAACATCATTACAGTAAGTGAAATAATCCAGAGACAGACAAACCCATGATCTCATCCATATACAAATTCTAAAAAGTTGATCTCATGGAAGCCAAAGAGAGAATAATGATTACCAGATGCTGGGCAGGGTTGAAGGGATAGTAAATGGGGAAAGTTACTGTTAGATAGGAGCAAGAAGTTTGGGTGTGCTTTTGCGCAGCAGGGTGGATGTAGATTATGATAATATACTATAAACAGTAGAAGAAATGACTCCCAATATTTTTTATCATAAAATGATAGCTATCGGAAGAAAAAGCTACATTCAAACTGGTTTAATCATTCACGATGTATACAAGTGTTGTAGCTATGAGGATATTTAGATCTTTTGTTTTCCAGTATGAAAATATCATATGCTACCCCAAAGGTATGTACAAATTTTAAATTTTGTATCAATTAAAAATAAATTGGTAAAAAATAAATAAATTGGTCTTCAAATTTACTTTAAAATATTATGAACAAAAAGATTCTGTAAAGCAATGACTGGACCAAGCTCATTAATTTGATATGTTTAACAAAGGCCAGGAGCATTTTTATTTCTTGGGAACGAATTAACTCCTGAGCCATCCTGGGAGGCACATCTTATAGACTTCTTGTGTTCATATGGCACAGAAAAGATTAGCCAACTTGCTGTGTCACATGAAAAGCAATTTTTAGTGCCTGGATCAGACAATGACAGCCTCTTTCCAGCGGCTCTCTTTACGACTAAAACAAACCTCCTGTCCCTCCAGAAAAAGTAAGGCCTTCATACTTGGATAAATTGAGTGGAATCTAGTCCAAATTTGCTTCTTTATCACCAAAATAACTAACATAAAGTAAAAAAAAGATGGGGTGGGGGATTGTTACTAGCTGAATAAGGAAAAAGGTATGTCTTAATAATTGTGACCATATAGTCAGAATCTTCAAAACACGAAGGAATTAAAAAAAAAAAAAAAAAAAAGAAGCCTGATGTGGTTCAGTAGCTTCCAAACCACCATTTTCTGCTTGAGTGCTAGGAAGAGAAGAAAACCATTTAAAATCCACAGAAATCTCTCCAGCGATGCCTTGACTTTATGAAAAGGAATAGGTAGACTGAATAGGTAGTCCCAACAGTAAGCACTCGGAATGCCTGCACATAGAAACCTTGCCTCTCAGCAAGTCTTAGTAAAAGAAGGAAGCAACATGGAGTTCCATATATATATATATATATATATATATATATATATTTTTTTTTTTTTTTTTTTTTTTCCTTAGCCAGGAGAAAATGGAACATCCTTAATTTCACTTCATCTGCCTCCTCTGAAAAGAGACAGGCCAGTTCTGCAGGCCAAAGCTAAAGTATCTAAGGACAAGGCCTCTACGAGAAAAGGCATATGCAGTAAGGCTGCCCTGAGAAACCTCATGAGGTTCTTACCATGAACCCTTAGGACTTGGGCCAAAATACATAAGAACTTAATACTCATTTTAAAATTCTTTTTAAGTGAGTCCTTGGCTTTAGGCCTCTGAATTGAACTAATATGATGATTTAAAACTTGAGAACAAGCTCTCTGGGTGGGTGCAAGAGAGACACAGGGCACTGAACAATCTTGGCAAAGCTCAGACTCATCCATCAAGTATATGTGTAATTACAGTCCCTTTCTTACAGTATGGTTATCTTCCTTGGCTCTTTTGTTAACTGTTGCTCTGAGGCTTGGGGTTCCCAGGCCGGGAAGATCCACTACTGGATCTGCTGGTGAGTCAGGCCTGTGACTCACCTGGGGCTGGGTGCAACACTGTGTCGTTATTTGGTTTTCTCTTTAGAGGATGGGATCAGCATGAGAATGTGAGAAAATCTGGACGATTACATGTTGGACAACTTGAATGGCGGATGCTGCCGGGCCTGCCAGCTACTTGTCTGTATCCCACCTTCTTTGCAGCAGTGAGACCACAGCGGCCTTCTAGGAAGCAGAGCGGATGCAAAAGGCCCGTGAGTCTCTCCCAGGCCTATTCCCACACCTCCTACACAGCATCATCCGTGGCCAGCTAGCCCTGAAAGCCACAGACTGAGAATGCAGTGGCGCTGACGACCTAAGCCTGGAGTTTCCATGGGGATCACACTTCTTCCTGCCATCATTTTTCAAATTGGAACCAACCTCAAGTCAATATGAGCACAGTTAACGTATATTGTGTTGGAGATATTATTATGTTTCGATCTTTTGTTTTAGCCATTATCTTGTGCTAAATAGTACAGGAAAGGTCCTGACAAAAGCCACAGATAGTGACAGTATCTCTAGGGGTTTTGCTCACTATTGTTCAGCATCTCAGACAAAATGAGGGTCGCAGTGGTTCTCAACCTGCGGGTCACGACCCTGGCGGGCGTCGAGCCACCAAAACACAGGAGTCGCCTAAAGCCATCGGAAAATGCATAATGCATATCGAATATTTACATTCCGAATCATAACTAGCAAAATTACAGTTTTGAAATAGCCATCAAAATTATTTTTTTGGTCTTGGGTCACCGCAACATGAGGAATTGCATTGCAGGGTCATGGCATTAGAAAGGTTGAGAACCACTGGTCTACAGGCTTAAATCAGAGATCATATGCTTTTCACATATTTGAGATTACGCAGTACAAAGGATGGGTGCGCCAGTCTCCTCAATCCACATGGAATTGTTTGCCCACTGGAAAAAACAAACATGTTATCAAAAGAGACAAGTGATTTGGAGAAAGGAAAAACAATTTTGCATGGTATAATCGGAATACAGCACTATGGAAAATTCTATATTATATTAACAGTAAACATTTTTGAAGACTGTATGTATTTGTATTTTTCCTTTTTGAAAGGATTCAGGAATAACTAACAGATTTTGACAAATGATTATTTGAAAATCAGTATTATTTGAAAATCTAAATGTTATTCATACATTACTTTATTAATTAACTCAAAAAGCCAAAAGACATGTTATGACATTGTGGGCCATGTATTTTTCACTTTATAATGTTAGGTATAAAAAGTACTCTAAAGTGATGCAACACAAGTGGCATTCGATAATTTTCCTTTTATAAAATCTTGAACTTGGCTTATTTTTTTGGTATTTAACTAATAGTACTTCTGCAGAAACACCGTGAATATGTTCAGATCATCATATTGAGTTATTTGTAACATATGAAAAAATTCAACATGACTTACTTTACATTTAACTTGTTTACTGAATTCATAAATCTGGCTTAGTGAAATTAGTAGTCAGTATAGACCTCCTATTTCTTTTCTGGTATTCTTTGTTTCACATGGTGATTGTCAGATGTGAGCTTTGTGAGTAAATTTTTTCTGGACTATGATAACATATTTCCCACATTTTCTATTTGAAAATACTTTTTCATTGCTTTTGTGTGCAACAAAAACTCTTGGGAGTTCACAGAATTCATGGATATCATCCTTTCTATTCAGAAATCTCAAGATGAGTCCAGTGTCATCTGGAATTTAACATTATAAGGAAAGGTTATTTTTATTACTTTCGAGTTCTTTTCTGTTCCTGGCTGCTGAGAGAATTTTGTGTCTGTTTCTGAAAGTAAAAAAAAGGTTGCTGAGATATTGTTAAATATTGTTCATTTTTCATTTGAGATATTTTACCATTGATAAGATGCACTTTGGGCCATGCTACCCTCATTTAAATTGGGATATGTATTATAATCTGTGGTTACAGGGATTATATGATATTTTAATTGAATCTTTCTCTAATTGTTAACCTGAAAATAATGGTATATTTCAAGCAAAAGGAAATCTTAAATTTGCTGGAATAAACTACAGAAATGCATTGAATACATTTCTATACCATCCTTGATTACATTCAGTTTCTTTGACCTACTTCTCTGCCCTTCTGTTCTCACATAATCTTAACTGTACAATTGTATTTTTCTGCATGGTTTTTCTTTTTATAAAACTCAATTACTTTTATTACTTGTTTCTAAATAATTTTAAAAATGATACTGAATATGTTATATTAACACAATTTACACAGCTTTTCTGTTAACATATAAACATGCCTTGCTCTTTTTAACTTCTACTAACTACTAATACACATCCATTTATGTTTAGGTAATAAATCTCTACAGTGAGTGATAGGATGTTTCTCTAGGCTTTTACTGTTATAAACAGTGCTATAGTGAATATCCTTATGCATGTGCTTTCTAGTCTCACTGGTTATAATCAAGTAATGCCTTTTGATAATCGATCGATGGGTCAAAATCCAATTGTCCTGAGTGCATTTATAATTTTAATTTTGACAAATGTCGAACATGATGCTTTATTTTTATTATATTCCAGTATGGCCTAAGATTTTTACTCTTATTACTGTATCATTTACAACAATTACAGAATTATTGTAATGTTTTACTTCTTTTTCTGTGGGCTCTTGATGCTTTGACAGAAGCTGTTGTACAATCAGTGTCTAAAAGTCTAAAAGTATTTTTGCTTCTGCTTTTCTAATACATATACCTGCTGTGTTTTCTTTGATTCTTATTGTCCAGTGTTCTGGTTTGAATAAGGAAACCACATATTCTTTTCCTAAATTGATTGAGGAAGTTTAATTTTAATAATAATTTTAATATGTATGGCCATAATTATATGGGAGGTAAGCAGTAAGCAAGCTTTTTTTTTTTTTTGTGGTGTGCTTAGCCTACTGTGGGTGTGGGGTGGGGCTGGTATAGCATGTGGTGCCAGGGATCGAACTGCAGTTCCTGCACTTGCCTAAGCTTGCCTAAGTAGGTGCTTTAGAGCCCTGAGCTGTCTTGTCAGCCCAAAGGGTAAGCAATTCTCACAAATTTCCATTGTTTTATATTCATTCCATCTTTCCCAGTTTTTTGTTAATTTGGAGAAGCTGGTATTATATTACTTTGACTTTTATAAACTGTGTGGCTAACTTTAAATTTATTTTTTAAGTTTTATAACTGCTTAAGGAATCTCTATCCTAGAATGTTTTATGGTGTTGTAAGAAAATACCCCAAACTGGATAATTTGAAATGTAGAGAAATTTATTTGAAGCACAGTTCTTGGGGCCGGAAAGACCAACTCTGGGTGCTGGTATCTGGATTGTCCCTCCATGTCAGAAGGCAGAAGGTCAGGAGAATGGTGCCCAATAGAGTGAGAAGTGGGCTAAACTCATTGGTTTACCAGGCACAACCAGCCTGCTACCATAGGAAGAGTATCAAGCACCTCTTCAGGTCTCACCTGTCAGCATCATTATACTAGGGAGTAAGTTTCTAATACCTAAAGTTCAGGGCACATAATCAAACCTAGTTGCCTCTCTGAGGAGGAAAAAGTACTGCCCAGCACTTTTTCTTCCTTTACACTGAATCTACCTGAAATGTATTTTAGTTTGTAATTAGAGGTAAATGCAACTTTATGTTTCCCATAATGGTAAGCTTGACATTCCAATATTATTTATTAAGGGTCTGAGGAGATAGCTCCGTGGCACAAGTGTCTGCTTGGCAAGTCCAAGATCGTGAGTTCAAACCCTGATCCCGCAAAAAAGAAAAGAAAAAGAAAGCACTCTTGTTTTCTCCCCCAGTGTTCTCAATTAAAACAGCACATTAATTAAAAACTAACATGAAATAGTATATTTTTCATGTGACTAAATTGTTCTCAACTTTGTATCTATCTGTTCTTTAAAAAAATAACTGTTAATTTTCACAGTTATAAAATATGTTTTATTATTTTATGTGATTATTCCATTAACAAGTACTCTCAAATTTCTGGATCTACTATGGAGCTCTTTTTCCTCCACCAGTTTCACTGTTATTTACATTGAAATCCCATTTGATTTATAGGATTGTTTATGAAGAATTTAGTGATTACAATAGTAAACCATTTTTTTCTGAGACAGATATCTATCTTTCTAATTTCCTTTAGTTTTTTAATAGCACATTTTCTCTAAGTCTATCATATCTATATTTATTTGCTATATTTTGTTGTGCTCATCAGATAGTTTTTTGTCACTTGCTGAATATAATATTTTCTTATCATAGCTTGCTCAGTTTTGTGTGAGAAGTCTATTCATTTTACTGAAATATTGTAATGTTCTATTTTTTAGTTGTTTTTACAGTTATATATATACTTATATATATTTATACATATCATATATATTTATACAAATACAAATAGCAAAGCGTATATACTTATATAAATATAAAAACATATATATATATGTATTTCATACTATTAGCATATAAAAATGCTTGTGTTCTCATTTTTCCAATATGTATATCTCTTGTATTTCCTTAAACTTTTATTGTCAGTATTGTTACTTCTTGGCACATAATTCTACTGGTTTTAAAGTATTTTACATACACTTCCTGTCTTGGAAGTCAGGCTTCTAGTCTACAAGGTGACTAGAAAGTTTATGTGACTCATAATGAAACTCTATGATTTCACTGCACCACTTTGTGTCATGTTTTAGTAACTACGACAGTTAATCTTGACTGTTGACTTGATTGCTTTAGGGAGACCTGAAAAAATAATTTGAATTTTAGAGCACTAACATCTGCTGTGAATTGATGAGTTCATAGAAGAATGGGCTCCTAGGTGTCCTCTAGCTGTGAACATAGCACACTGGGATGCTTCCTTGTTTCCTTGGGCTTTCACTCAGGTCTTTCCTTCTTTTCCATCTGAAGGTGAGTAGCTTTCCTCTGCTATACCCTTCTACCTTGATGTTTCTTTCATGTAATCAGCTTCTCATGGAATATTTCTTAAACTATGAACCACAATAGTCTTTTCTCCTATTAGCTGCTTATGCAATTTATTTAATCATAGTGAGAAAAAGCCGACTGGCACGGAACACTGAAGTTCAGAAATGTGGTGAAAGTTAATATTGTGGTTCAAAATCCTTTGGAGCTGATTTGTGGGAAGAGTCTATAAAAGTTTGGAAATGCAAGATAAAGAGGTCTTAAAATGCTGCAAGCAAAGCTAGATGCAAGATTCTGGTTTGGGCTAAGAAGACCAGGTGCCGATAGGAAAGTGGACAATAAAGATTGAAATCAGTGGGTTTCAGATGGGAATGAGATTCTGTGAAGAGCTGGATTAAAGGGCCAAGGAAGTAGCTTAATGGAGCAAATAACTGCCTGGGAAGTACAAGGTTCAGAGTTCAATTCCCAGAACTAACAGACAAACAATTGGCTTAAAGGCCATTTGTGTTATATTATGTATGGCAAAGAATAGATTTGCACTTTGTCTATGTCTTAAAACTTAGTGGAAATCTGAGTTCAAATGTGATGGACTGATTAATCAGCTGGAGGAAGTTTCAAGGCAACACATCATCCCGCAAGTGCTGTGGGCATTGCTGGCTGCCTTTCAACTGGTTTTCAGTGAGAATAAGGAAAAAAGAATAAGGCAAAATAAAACAGAGCTCAAAGATTTGAAAACTTACAGTTTTGCCAAAAGAGAAGCCTGTGTAATGTTTGTAACAAGGAAAATGAAGTAACTGAAGAAATTAGCGATATTGAAAAGAAACCAAGTAATTTGTACCTGGACAATAGCAAAGATGGCTTAAACGCAGCTCAGGAAGTGGAAGACTCCATCCATTTCAGGCTCCTGGAATAAAAGCCTAAGAGTTTTAGAAAGATTTTGCTTTGAAGAGTGCAGTAGGGTGCCATGCTCATGAACAGCTTTCTACGTAGCTGTTTTTCAGGATTCATTTAACCATACCTAGTTTTTTTTTTTAAAGAGTTTTTTATTTTATTGTTTCGGAACTTTTGTTTGCTTATTTATTTTTGTGGCTGGCTCAGCCCGCCCTGAGGGCAGGGCTGGCACAGCATGTGGTGCCAGGGATCGAACCGTGGCCCCTGCAGCCACCCAAGCTTTCCTAAGCAGGCGCTTCAGACCACTGAGCCATCCTGCTGGGCCCATATACCTAGTTATCTAAGCATTCAGAGGCCACTGAAATCATGGTTCAAGAGGACTCAGCTATCATTCAAACTAGCAGCAGTCCATGGCTTTGTTTAGATGTTGCTGTCTCTCCAGGCATGCATAATCACGAGATACAGGGTTATGGAGACTTCCGTCAGAATTTCAAGTAGAAGTCTGGGAGATGAGGCAATGTGTGATTAATCATCCTTACATGTAGTCTTTGAGAGGTAATGCATGAAGATGAGAGGCTAAAGCTACAGTGGAAGCTAAAAGGAAGTTACAGATATCAGGTATGGGACAGAGCTACAGCAATACAACTAATCAAGAGAGAGGCCAAACAGTATCAACTTGCCAGGCTATCAGTATGAGGCAGCCTTTGGAGTTCACACCATACTACCAAAGGCTCTGAATCCTGGACATGGAGGTATAAAGCTTGACACTTGACACATGATGGCTTTCAGTTTTACTTGAGTTCAATTCTTTTGTATACTATAATATGTTTAGTGGGAATGTTTACTCTGTGTCATTCTATCTTGAGAATGGTTAATTATTTTTACAGGAGCTCACAGATATGAGTTTGTCTTGAGTCTTAGAGTTTGGATGTCTACTTTCAAACAATACTTGAATTGTTGAGGCTTTGGGAAATAAATTAGTGCATTTTTTGTTGCAGGTAGGATGATTTAGCTGGAATTATGATTTTGTTATTATTTCTACTTGGAGATTAAATATGGTTAATGGTGAAATAATTAGTTGTCAAGTTGAAAAAGAGTCAATTTGTGATGGTCAATCCTGGTTATCAACTTGAATGAATTAAGAATCCCTTCTGAAGTGATAGAACTTGGAGACAGAAATCTCGTCTATGAATTAACTCATTTATGAATCCATAGCTGCCTGGGCTATGAGTAGGCAGAGTTTCATTGGAGGAAGTATGCCACTGGGACTGGGGCTTTGAAGTCATATCTTTTTTTGGCTCTTTCTTGACTGACTTAAGATGATCATCTTTCTTCTTTTGTGTCCTTCTGCCATGATATTTATCCACATAACCAGTTGGCCAAAGACTGAAATATTTTAATCCATGAATCAAAATAACCATTTTCTCTTCAATTGTTCACGTCAGATATTTAGTCACACCAATAAAATGCTGACCAGTATAGTATCTTTTTTTTATCTGCTTCCAAATTGACTGCTGCCCTCCACATTGATATTTTAGCTACCTGCTCCTTGCATAGATGGTGCATCAGAAAGTTTTCCCCTTGACCTTGCTTTACTTCCTGACCCATGGTATGAACAAGTATTGCTAGAAACCACATGCATTGCCCACAAAATGAAATGTAACTATTATAGTAAAGGAACGTACAATTGGGTCTTTTCTACATATGACAACTAGAAAATGTAGAAGTCACTGCATCTCATAAAAAGTTGTCAAGTTTTGAGCATCCTATCAGGACTCTTCTTTCATCCTAAAAACAATGTAGTTGGATGCTATTTGTTTTTATAACTTCAGTTCTGATGTTGTGATGATTTATTCATTTCATAATAATGGAGTTTGTTTTCTTATTTTTAATGTGAGTAACAGAAGTACATAAAAATTGAAGTTATGGGGGTTGGGGAGATAGCTCAGTAGAATAGATACTTGCCTGGCAAGCTCAAAGACCTGAGCTCAATCCCAGTTCCATCAAAATAAACTAAACTAAAATAAAATTGAAATTATGTGATAATATTCATTCCTAATGTAGTTGGCTTGTTTTATACTTTATATTTTAGTAAAACTTTCTTTCATCTTATCTTGTTTGATAAAGTTTATGATTTATGTTTTATAAAGAATACAAAGTAGCTACTTCCAAAAGAGATGAATTTTTAATTTTTCCTATTCTTCTTAATTTTTTAAAATTGATTGTATAGTTTTTATTCACTCCAGCTTACTAGACTAGTGTTTTCTATCTATAATTTTTTATAAAAGTATATGTTTATGTACTTTGCCTGTTAGTTTATACTTAAAAATCGCGAGCATTTGTCGGTCTTTTCATAGTCTTTCTGACATTGTTTCTGGTCAATATAGAAAAGAGGTGGAGTGTTGCGGTGTGTTGTTGGGTTTCATGCAGAGAATTGACTTGCAATGCAGAGCTTCCAGCTAAGTATGCAGCGTAGCAGGCATTTGTCTTCTGCAGGTTGGTTGATTTGAGGTGGGATTAGCTTTACTACTGACTGACATGTGCCCATCCCTTTATTACCTTCCTATGTCGCTATGACCACACCAGAGGTATCTGTTCCAAGTTATTATTTTTTAATTTTCTGAGGCAGAAATTTAAATGTAACTGTAGTAGTTGTTTTAGTCCTTTAACCTCTGGTAGGCCCACTTACTTTCCTAGTACAAACACCATAGTAGATTTTTATGGTTCTATTTGTGCTGTAGCCCATAATAAGCCCACTGAAGTGAACACAGATATATGTTTTTGTGTTTTTATTAGTATAAGAGCCTAGCCTTGGAAATACATCCTACTGCTTTATGAATGGTTTTAATCCTATATTTGCAGAATCATTAAAAATTTTGAGGGCTTTTCTTTGCTTTATTTCACTTCATAGGGGAAATGGTAGGGTAGTTAGATGTTAAAAATATGAACACTTTAAGGTTTGGAAATTTTTCTTTTATGTTGTGCTTTTTCTTAAAAACTTCTTGCAGAATTCCTATTTACTTAAAAATAAAGTTATCTGGATTGTCCCTTGGCTGTCTTTTGCCTCTCAGTTTTGTTAATACTCCTTTAACTATTTTATTCTATAATTTGGATTTATATCTAGATTGAATAAAGGAAGGAAGAAAAGGAATTTATACTTACTGTTTTTATGTGTTGATTTACAGTCTTAAAGGAGCTATGCTCACATTTTATGCTTTTTGGGTCCATGTCTCTGCTATTAAGACCAATAAAAGGGTTCTCTAAGTTTGATGGTTATATTTCTATTCCTCAGAAAATATAAAATACATTCATATGGGCTTTGAGAAGTTAAAATAATTTACAGAAGTGGCAAAGCAGATAGACAACATATTCAACATTCTTTTAACTGAAAGTTTTCAAAAACAGTTGAGTTGGTGTCTAATTTCATTCTCCTTTGAATGTCTGTGGTTTAAAGTAATCCACACCAGGTTTTACCTTTATTTTCTTAAATAATCAAAAATATCTGAATGTGCAAGTTAGTCTATTTGTATCTTCATTCGGTGAACTCTAATGGGACTCTGAGAAACTGCAGTGTAGACAGTACTTTCCCACCACTTCTTCCCTCTCGGGACTGTCTCAGAATGTGACTTTCAACCTCTGCCCAATCTGCTTTTTTGAGGAAAAAAGTAAGAATTTGAAGCTAAAAGTGTTTGATTGATTTTATTCAGATAACTAACTGCTGAACTCCCCAGATAATTGGTAGCTCTTTTTTTTATGGATGTAGATGTCTACACTTAGTCTTTTTAAGTATTGAAATTGTTGGGACAAAATCCTATTAGAACTCTCTCCAAAAAATCCCACTCCATTCTCATTAAATCTCAACTTTTTTTCTATCCTAATGGGTCAATCTTCTTTCCCTTTAATATTACTTACTTTTGCAAGAAGGACTAAACACTGAAGTTAATACTTAAAGCCATACTTGCTAATATCTTTCATAAGGAAAATGGACAGGAAAAAGGAACATTCATTTTTGTTTGAAAGCATACCTCTTTCTGTTTCTGCCTTTTTTGAATGTAGGTAGTATCACTATCTGTGCTCTTCATAACTGGTAAATTTGTGGAGGAAAACAATTCACTTTTATAAACCAATCTGTAAAATTAAATTCTTCCTGAATTTAAATGTAACCATGAAAACATGCCTGCAGTTGATCACTAAAGATATAAGGTGTTTGCTCAGAAGTAAAGGTCTCATATTTTCAAGGATGTCTTTCCTGTGATGCACCCTTGCATAAAGTACCTTGAGGAGAACAGGGAAATTTGGTGAGCTCTTTAGAAGCAATGACCCACTAACACTTTTGTATATCACTATTAAAAAGAGAAAGCTTTATTTTTTGTAAAAGAGACTCAAAAGAAGTAACAGAAAACCACCTTTCAATTCTTCTCATATATAAATATAAATCAGAATGGCACAACATATTTGATTGCTAGCAAAAATACTTGCTTTTACAAAATAAAATATATTGCTATATCCATAAAGGGCTTAAAGCCTAGATATGGAGACTTTTAAAGTCATTTTACCTTTTAAGTTTGTACCTCCAGAAATGTTGAAGGAAACTAGTTATGTTCATTTATTTCAGAAAAATATATCATTTTCTATATTTAAAATGCCGCAACAATGTCAAGGTTCTGAAGAGACTTACTAGTAGTCCAAGGAGGTCAACATAACTAGAGGGTAATCAGGTACTCTTAGGTCCTTTCTTATAAAGTACATCAGATTGGGGATCAGAATAGATCACAGGTAATAATTTCTTTCAGCTGAGTGCCTTTCAGAGGATGCAATAAGGAAGATGAAATCTGAGTTACACTTTGAATGTTCAGTAGGTTTTAAACAATCAAATGACACATTAGTCACCTTCAAGGTGGAAAGAAAGTATTGTTTATGAACTTCTACCTTGCTGATAGTGCCTGGTACATAGTAGGTGTTTAATAAGTACTTGCAGATGGACAGAATGCACAAATAAAATAAATAGCATACTTAATAGGAATGTAATAAAGAAAAGAGGCCAATAAAAGTATGAATATGGAACTTCCATGTCATCCCCATGTTGGTATTTATATCTTATTTTCAAAGAAATAAAGAACAATTAAAATGTTATTTTAAAATTACATGATTTAAGTGGAAAACACTGAGCAATGGACTTTAAAAACTGTCTCCATTACATAGCTGGGGTGTATATGTATATGAAAGTGGAAAAATTGATAGGGAAAGGAATTTATCCTCTTATTGATAAACTGTAAAACAATCAGATGAAAGATCGAGCCAGCGGCTGGGGAGGTAGCTCAGGGGCGTAAGTGCCTGCCTGGCAAGTGCAAAGTCCTGAGTTCTATTCCCGGTTCCAGAAAAAAAAAAATTGAACCAATCAATTGCCTTATGTAAAAGAGGTACTTCAACAGCAAATTTTCAATATTCTTCCACAGGTAAGCTTATTCTTGTTACAGACCATAACTTGACTTAATACTATAAGCACTTCTGATGTAGACTTCCCACAATAGTCTCTGGCATTATTCAATTTAGCACTTAGGTTTGCATCTATATAGTAGGGTATGCAGTTTTGGAAATAGGGGACAGGTTTCATTTGACTTGGTGTCTTATATATCATTAAAGATTTGTTCCAGGTCTGTAAAATAATGAAGTAAGTAATTAACACTTTCAGGTCCAGTGTTTGGATGCACTGTGTACCTAGGAACAGAGACAGGGTAAAGTTACTAAAGGACTAGTCCTGTTGCCAGCAAAAGAAATTGGTTTATGTGTTCATTTTTGTAAGCTCTGCTGATATGCATCTTCTCATGATAGCTACATCCATCCTTCTCTTGCTGACAGAATCAGAATTCTAAGCTCATGCAAAGCAAAGGACCATATTGGATTATAACAATTTTGCAAAGCAAATGCCACCTTTTGTGACAGTGAGCAGGCTTGTTTCCTCCTGACCTGGTGATACCTTCTTTTCCAAATGATTGAAATCAGAAATATTAATAATTTTTTCTGTTAAAGAAGAATGGAAACCTATGCAAAACTTATGCTGAAGGAATAACGTAGGCTAAGTGGAGGGGAAATTTTTTTCCAGTGACAGTAAGCTTTTATCATGTCATAAGTTTAACATCATGGTGATAAGAAACGCTCCTTTCCTCCAAGGGGTTTTGAATAACCATAGGCGGACTGAGGGAAAGCATGAGCATGACCACTCTTTAGTTCCACAATATAGTAGTTTCTCCTCACCTTATTTTTCATGCCTTATCAAAGAATGGAGGTGAGCTTTGCAAATGCATTAACAGCAAAACAGATTACACCTTCAGCCCAGTGCTCCTTCACCATGTCAGTATGAGTTCAAACACAGAGGAAAGAGAAGATTTTATTAAATATCACCTGAAGACAACAGAATTGGGAACAGCAGAGAAGAAAAATGATCACTGAGAAATTTAGTGCCACGGGACACACAATATATTTTTCATTATTTGCCATATTTATTGAAAAATCAATGACAGATCTCCCATAGTGTGGCTGTGGTGTGACAAACTCTTATTATTGGTTAACGTACTATTACAATAGTTCATTTGTGTAGAACTTTCTGCTGGATTGGCACATACTAGTAGCACTGAAAGATAGCATAGAAAAGCTATACTTTTCCCAGAGAAAAATGAAAGGGAAAATCATTGAGAATAGTGATAATTAATTGTTTTTTTTATTTTCATGCATTATGCTAAAGATGTAAGATTACTTGACAAAATACATATGATCAGCCGGGCGTGGTGGTGCACGCCTGTAATCCCAGCACTCGGGAGGCTGAGGCAGGAGGATAGATGTGAGTTCAAGACCAGCCTGGGCTACAAAAGTGAGCTTAAGGCCAGCCTGAACTGCATAGTGAGACCCTGTCTCAAAAAGAAAAAAAAAAAAAAAACCATATGATCCAGAAAGTACAATCAACACCTAAATAGATGAAGGCAGGGAGTAAAGGACCAAAATATTAGAGTAATAATGAGTTAGATCGAGAGTATGCAAGGCATGAAACCTTGGCAGATTTTTATTCCTGAGTGAATTGGGTCACAAAGGTAGTTGTGCGTTTCTGAGCAGCTTCTTGATTCGGTGTTTGCTGAAATCAACAGACAAAAAACAAAGCAGGTTGCTCCTTTTGTATATTTTGATATTTTTTCCATTCCATGCCCAGCGATAAATCTTTTGGTGCTGGAACAAACATGAGAGACAACATTATTAAAAGAGTTTTACAATGAGTTCACTTACAGTTTTCTTCTACACAGCCTATTGGAGTTATACCCCAAAGCAAAATATTAATAAATCTTTGGGGAACTAATAGAGTGTGATTGAGAGGCAATGCTTCCTCTTAGAGTAGCGTAATAAATGGCAGGTTTTTATGTGCATAGGACTGATGAGCCTTGTAACTTTTTGGAGCTCTTTCCATTCTCTTTCTCCCTCATTTTTTTTTTTTTTTTTTTTTTTTTTTTTTTTTTTTTTTTTTTTTTTTTTTTTTTTTTTTTTTTTTTTTTTTTTTTTTTTTTTTTTTTTTTTTTTTTTTTTTTTTTTTTTGTTTTTCTTCATCTTTTTAAAGTAGCTGACCCAGATAATGTGTTACTCTGGCTGGCCATATAGTTGAGCTATTTGTCTTCCAGGTACAGAGTTAACATAGCTTCGTGAAAACTGAGCAGCCTGTCAAGAATATGTACACCAAGAGAAGGCCATTGTGCCTCCCATAAAGGTGGCCCTGGAGGGCCAAGATCTTCCAGAGTGAAGACAACCTACAGAATGCAAAAGTATTTGTCAGCTGGTCCCTTGACAGAGGGCTAATACCTAGGATGTATGAAATAGTGAAAAAGTTTATATCCCCCCCCAAATGAATGATCTCATCAAAACACGGATGATATGAATAAAATTTTCTCAGAAGGACAAATGTTCAGTAAACGTATGAAAAAATGTTCAACATCGCTGCCATTAAAGCCACAGTGAAGTTCTACCTTTTGGCTGAAAACATAGTCTTCATCGAGAAGCCAGATAAATAATAGCAACCACTGATGAGATTGAAGGGCAAAATAAACCCTGTGAAGTGTTGGCGGAGGCATAAAGCAGAAGAGCGGTCTCCTAAAGGCTGCGGGGACGCTGCCTCCTGCTCACCAAATTAACTTAGCAGCAGGTGTTGTCAGGGAGTAAATGCAAACTTGTTTGTGCCCTTGTAAGTATTTCAGTGTGAGTTGTCATTGTGAGTCAAGTAGAAATAACCTGCATGTCTGAAATTTGAGTTTGCAAGTTGGTAGTGTGGATTTACATAAGAAATGCAAACCATCAGACATTAAAATGAAAAAAACAAGGCACAGAATATGCACTGAGGCCGCCATTGCCATTTTGGTTTTTCTTCTCTTTGTCACACAGTTCTTGTATCGTCTGATTTATCTGTTTTGCCTCCTCCGCTAAGCTGGAGCCCAGGTTCCATTTCAAGATTTTTAAAACCCTTAAATTTTTATTAGAATGTGCGTGCAAATACATAATGCATATGTTCATGCTGGGGAGTTGGTATGTGGGTAGACTGCACCTTAGTTCTTTTTACCTCTCTTTCCTCTGCCTCGTTCTCCTTATCTCTAGATCCCATAACCCAACTGGAAGAGATTCCTCCTGCTGGAAGGTTTTTCTGTTTTCAGAAGTTAGTTTTAATATTACAGTATGGTAAGTCGGTATTGGTCAAATGAGTTAATGTGGTCATTTTAAAAATTTCATTTTCATAAGTAAAAATCACTTCCCTAGTTTAGGTATAAGTAAAAATTTTGTTCACATATTTTCATTGTGAATTTAAGACTCAGGAGAAGAAAGAAAGGAAAATTGTGGGATATCAGATTGGAAGATAGAAGCCTAAATGTTGATGGGAAAAAGTCCCAACCATATATTTTTTCTGTTTTCTTTATTCATCATAAATTGAACCAAACCAAACCCAGCAGTAAAGCTTAATGACGAGGCATAAAACGTAGAGCTAGATTAGTATGGTGAGCTGTAAGAGGCCTAAATCAACAGCCTCCAACATTGCCAGTTTCACCAGTAACCCACTGCAATTATGGAACATTGGACTATGTATACAACTACTTCCTCTTAGTTCGAAGAGTATTTTTTCTTCTTTTTTGTTTTTTTTCTTACTTTCTTTACTAATATCAGTTAGAAAATTTATCGCATCTACACCCTGTGCTCTGTATAACTATTCTGAGGACAATATGCAATGTATCAATTATTGTGAATGTACTACTAACATGTTTTGTAACTCTCATATTGTTATCTCTTATTAAAAGTAATGAATAAATACATTTAAAAGAATGAATTAGAATCAAAAACAGGGAAACAACAACAGTCACAACAAAACACTCTTAAGTCATGAGCCTTTATGATATTGGTTCCATCCGTGTTACACAGCATTTAACTATTTGTCTGGCAAAGACAATAGAGACAGGAAGGTGGCTGCTTAGTTGAAGATGTGTTTAAGAACTTTGAGCTTTTGTTCTGGTCCAGTGTTGTCAGCATGTACGCAGTTGCAATGGCGAGAAATGAGGGCTGTGCAGACCGGAGTGAAGTTTTAAGCTCCATAAGTTGCTCCCAGGTCTGGGCAGAGCCATGTTGGGAATTAGGCACATTTGCCCTGATCCTCAGCTGGTAAATGGGTATCCTCCCGACAGTTTCAAAGTGGTTCTGGCCGTGTTTAACTTCTCTCCCGGTGGGGGGCTAATCTCATAAAGATTTCAGCCACACAAGCAACAGTGTCTGGGGTGTAATGATCGCTTTGAAGTTTGTTTGCTCGCCAGTGCATTTAAACAGTTTAAATGCTCCAGGAATAGGATTAGATGCCCCAGTGAATTCACTTCATTTACCCCCAGCAGTGGTTTCTCAATACCATGAGAGGTTTACATGGCATCAATTTAGAGGCATGCTGCTTTTGAAGATTTTTTCCCTTTCACTCTCTCAATTTTCTGCCTCTCTCAAGGTCTTGCTTAGAAAAATATTAAGGGTCAGGGCTCAGTAGAAAGGGGCATTATTATTATGCCTTGAGGGAATGAAAAAGATAATTTTCCAAATTATCTTCTAAAGTGTCAGTTCAATGAGAAGAAAGCAGAAAGCACACAATTTAGAATTTGTGTGAAGATTAAACATAAATTCTGACAGGAGGTATGGTCCCAATTCTGAATCAGTCATGCCACTTAAAAGTGGAGCATTTTGATCACCGATGTTAAGGAGCTAGTGAGTTAACATCAGATCCTTTAACCTTTAGACACTATGGAGAATGTCCACCTCCTGAAAACCTAGCCCACATGTTGTTTCTGAAGGTCATTATGAGTTGTGATGTCATTCAATGCCCAGCTGTCCTGGCATGTTGGTTCACTTTGATGAAAAGTAGATTAAGCTTTTCTACCATTGTGTAAGAAAGGAAAACGTTCTTGGGGTGCTCTGTGCACTGAATTAATATGGTGAACACTTAATATTATACACATGGCTAATTAAAAAATTAATAGAATTTTCTTACTATAAAAATTTATTGTGTAGCCATATATTGCAGCACTGAAGCATATATAGTATTTATCTTACACAGGATCCTGAGGTCAATCCTTAATTTGAGGGAAGAAAAGAATACATTATATTTTCAATATCTGCTCTCTACTAGTCCCCACTAGACGACTAGCAGATGATGTCTTAGCTGGCGTAAAATTTGTGATGAAAATTCTTAGGGCGTAAAATCAATACTTGTTATATAGATTTAACTTAAAAGATTATTATTGTTCTTATATATTTTTGCTGTTTTTTCTTTTTTCTTAAAAAACAATGAATAATATATACTCATTTTGTAATTCTTAGAAAAAACTATGATCAAAACTGCAGCTAAAATATTGATAGAAAAGTTAGTAAAATATTTTCTTTGTTTCAGCTTGTTTTTATTTTTACTCTTCAAAATTAAATTAATTTAAAAATATTTTTATTTTTTATTATTTTTAATAAGATAATAATGTATAACAATGTGACAGTTTCAAAACATGTTATTCATACATTTCAATATTTGATACAATGTATATTATTGTCCTCCTACTAGTTACATAGAGCACAGGGTGTAAATGTTATAATTCTTCAAATCCTTATCGGTACAACAAAATTTCTTCTCATTGAACTAAGAGAAAGTAGTTGTATACATAATCCAATGTTCAGTAATCACAGTGGGTTATTGGTAAAACTGGCAATATTGGAGGATGTTGGTTTAAGCCATTTACAGCTCAGTATTCTAATCTAGCTTTCCATTTTATGCATTGTGGTTAAACTTTTCTGCTAGAGGGTTAAGAGCAAATTTCATCAAGACCTGTAAAGCAAAATGTGTAAGTTTTGTATCGCCCAAGGTCAGTCAGATTCCCCTCAGGATTTACTTTGGAATCATGCACAGTGCTTTGTAGAACTGTTGTCAGTGTCAGCCATCTGGATGAGTCACTGCCATTGCTTGACCAGTTTGCTTTCTGTGAAAGCCTAAGAGAATGTTTTCTCTCTAGGTGACTCTCCTTTGGCACACTGTGTATCTTCAATCCCTTTCCTCTGTGGCCGCATAATCTGCTTGAACAGAAAATTTGGGACACCACTGAGTTATAGGATATTATAGCACAGGTTCTCTTATGTCCTGAGTCCTCACTGACCTTAAGTGGCTAGGGCCAAAATATTGGCTATCCTTGAAGCCTTTCTTTTTCTCTAATTTTTGGTCTGTAAACTTATATTCTTAACCCTCCAGAAGAAAAGCTTAGTATATAATATAGATACTTGAGCACAATGGAATATTACTCAGCTATAAAGAATGATAAACTAGAAAGACTTCCTATATAAATGGATGTATCTTGAACATATATTCATAAGTGAAATAAACCAGACCTACATATGTAAATATCATACAGTCTCCCTAGTGTAAGAATTCAAAAGAAGAAAATAAAATGGAGAGGCTTAACACAGCTGAAAGGAAATCAAAGACTTAAGGGCTAAACAATGAAGTGACATGCAAGCAGAAAAGATAGGAAGCATGGCAGGGGCAAAGCCATGCACTTATATGCATAGAATGAATTAGATAGTGGTCCTAGGAACTCCCAAAATGTTTTTGACGCTGACAATAGTAATGTATAACAGTAAAAATATGCTTGAAATGCCTGTCATTCTGGTCTTTTAGATGTGTGCTGCTTCTAATGTAAATTCAGTTACTGCTGTACTCTCTCTTAAGTAAACGATTGGTTTACAAGAAAATAAAAAAGGTGTTAAATGAGAGTAAGAGACTAGAAAAATATCATTGGATTGACTGGCTACGATTTTGTATATACTTAGATTTCTAAATGTGCAAACTGCTTTTATCACATTCTATAGAGATTTATTAGAATATCAATGATTGATAGAAAATACCAATTGCAACTTAAGTCTAAAATGTTTAATACTCAGAAAAATATTTTTCTATGTAGGACCAGTGAAATAGCTCAGCAGACTAAGTGCCTGCTTTGGCAATGGCAGGGACCAGAGTTTGATCCCTAGCCCTGTGTGCTGCTCCAGCCCCTCCCCCTGGTGCACAATGAGCCTCTGGGCATGGTGGCACAGGACTGTGATCCTGATGCTAGAGAAGGTGAAAACATGAGGATCACTATGGGTCAGAGCTGCTTAGTGAGACCCTGTACCAAATACATAAATGAAAGTAATGTTTTTTCTAGGTATTTTTTCTACCACTATGATAATAGCATAAATTTATTCTTTCTTCACATAGATTATGTATAATAAACATTTGCCCATGGTATTAAGTAGTTATTCATTTAATGTAATTTTGAATACCTAAGAATATATCATTATAGCCGGGCATGGTGGCACACACCTGTAATCCCAGCACTTGGGAGGCTGAGGCAGGAGGATCGGTGTGAGTTTGAGATCAGCCTGGGCTACCAAAGTGAGCTCAAGGCCAGCCTGAGCTGCATAGCGAGACCCTGTCTCAAAATGACAAAAAAAAAAAAAAAGAATATATCATTATAAAAATATATTTTGTTAATTAGAATTTTCACTGTTTTGTATAGATCCCATATGTTAGAAATAGCTGTAATTATTTTATTAGGATGAATTTCTACCATTGGAATTCTGGGGCTGGAGGCTTTAAATGTTTCAGGAATTCTGAGTATATCTACAGTCAGTCAAAGTAAAAGGAAAATAAAAACTTGCATTAATATTTTAATATTACATATGCTGAGATTAATACAAGTTACCTTTGGCCTCTGCAGTGGCATAGATGCTCAGAGTGGTGCCTATTCAGTTCCAGATATTTATTAGCAGGCGACGTGCTGCTTGGGCAACCAGAGTCATTGTGACACTGAAGATGCATCTTCAATCTTTTCTCTTGGGCTGGCCATGTGGTGTGTTTTCTGCTATATGTGACATCCTCTAGGGTCTCCCATATGAGGGCAATACCATTTGTTGAGAAAAATAATGTATTATTTTTTCTTTCATGAAATGTGTATACATTTTTGGCAGCCTCTGTATATAAATATTGTGTCAGCAATGCTTTATATAATTATTAAAGATGTTTAAATTTTTAAACATATGCTTAGTTGATTTTATATTCTTTTTTCCTATTCCAATCATTGGTCTATTTTTCTTTGAGGATATTCATGTTGTTCTTAGAGATTGTTAAAAAGCTTGTCATATAGGGATGTCACTTTTCTTTGCATTTGTTACAAACATACTCCCCAGGCTGAGAATCACTATTTTTCTGTATCTCATGTCAGTGTCTTGGTTTTGAATGACCCATTCTACAACTGTACAGATTAGTACAAAAAAGAATCTTACTACAGAATTATGAGGAACTCTTTCACTGTTCTGGAGGTCAGCCACGGAACTGCTGAATGGTCAGCGAGCTTTTAAAGGGAGAGCACATTTGATTTCACTTAGTCCTCCTTTCGTGCTCATGCCTCTCCCTGTCCCCACGTGGGCCTCCTCTGCAACACTCATCACCGTCCTGCAGCTCCCATCCTCACCATCTTCTGTTTTTTTTTCTCCCTGAAGGGGAAATCTTTTAAACTTAGAATGAGCAATCAATTGATCCCTTCTTCTCAGTCGGCTGAGATTTCCTAGGGACTTGCCGTTGATCACTTTTAGTATGGATTGCTTACTACACAGAATAGGCTCTGCTGCAGAAAATGCTAATATTTCTGCTTGAACTTATTTTAAGGTGCATATTGCATTCCATACTTAGTGATACCTTGTGTCACAGGCCAGGTGATGTTGCTTGATGCTTTTTATTCTGATCACATGCTTGTTTAGCTTGCCAACAATGAACTGGAACAATACCTCCCTGCAGGTATTTTATAATTCTCTCATTTACTTAAGGAATATTCTAGGCACTGGTTGGTTTTTAATTCTGCTTGATGACCCAGGGAATTGAAAGAGGATCTATTCTGAGCTTGATTTAAGAATTTCTTTTATGTCATGCTCACCACTATTTTGTAATTAACATATATATATATATATATATATATATATATATATATATATATATTACTTTCACTTGAGAATGGAGCTTTGTATTCTATTAGACCTTTATGTAGAATTAATAAGAGACAACCTGGAAGATATACCTAGATCATTAGAAACATGCTTTTCTATTGCTTTTAATTTTTAATGTTTAATTATAATTATACTCATTGATAAACTTATAGAAGAATTTGTAGCTTTCTGTTTTAGAGTTAAAAGGGTTGTTTCATGGTGTGGTTAATGAGAAAGACTGGAGTTCCTCAAGTGTACATGCTGTAGGAACAAGCATCACTTAAGCTAGGCTCTGCTTCCTAAACAAGTATTTAATCTCCTCATTAAAGATATATGAAGCTAAAAATCAATGAGCTCCAGTGGTTAGAGCATTTTAGCAGAACTAATGGATACACCTTGTCTAACATTAGAAACTTCACTTGTGGTTTACAGCTATACATGAGGAGAAAACATGAATCTAGAAATAAGGATTCTGGCTAGACTAATAATTGGCCTGTGAATTCTGGATAAGCAGGTCTCATAAATATATAACGTATGGAATAAAGTATTGCCAATTCACATTCACTCACATTATATAGATATGGTGAATACTTACTATAAAGCTGAAGATTAAAGACAGCAAAATTCTTCTTGGATACATACCCTACCAAGCCTTATGAAAAACACTCTTAACTGCAAATTTAAACCTCTGATATGCTGATATCATGAACTCTTTAAATTTAAAAATATTCCCAAAGAATTGTTTGGAGATATAAAAAACAGGCTTCATTTCAGCAGGCAAATACAAGCAAAGATACCAATTATTTCAGGAAAATAATAAAAAAGAACATGCTGGTCATTTGGACAAACACCCAGAACTTAACATCAGTCTCATGTAAACCATTTTGTCAATAATGCTGGACTATGTCTTTAAAAAACTCAGGAGATTCACTACCTATTCATTTTGCTGCTAGATTTGAAAGTACTTTTATGACTACATTTGTTTAAGCAGTGCAAGAGAATATGATTAACACACAAAATAGGTTATAAGCTTCACAAAACCATAAATTATGCCTGACTTCTTAGAAATCTAAAATGGAGTGCATTTATAGTTTAATACATCGATAACTGAAAGACCTTGAAGATTGTATACAAAGATTGGCAAGGTTATTAACCAGCACAATCATCTCCTTTGCCTGGAGAGGATGCACCAAGATCCAGCTGGCAAATAGTCTCTACTCTGACTCTTGGCCAAATCTTTGTTTCATTAATCTTTTGTATAGATGTATCTCTAGGCATTTCATTCACAGTTTTGTAGTTCTCATTTAGTAGAAATAAAACAGCTAAATACAAAACTCTGCTAAAGTTTTGATCTGACTGAAGGGATTTGCTTTTAATTTTAAGAATGCAACCAGGTGACTTATAGGAGCTATAGGACAAATGTGGCTTTCAAAATAGACATGTTAGTTTTCAAGTGACATATTAGCTCAGAAGATGTTCATTGTCTCTGCATATTTGGGAACTTTCTACCAATGTAGGTGCGGAAAGCATCAATAGAATTTTTTTAGTGGGTGTTTTTGAGAACCCTGTAAGAATGGACCAACACTCTATCAGTTCTAGTTCTGCACAAGATACATAAATACATAAGAAGGATGGGATAAAGGAAGAGGAGAGCCTAGTCAGTCACAGAAGAGACATGTGGCCTCTGACCACCCCAGCGAAGGTTACTAGCTACTATCTGAACACAGCCTTCTGTACTTCTTCAAAAAGTGCTTATAAATAACTAATAGGACATGAGGTCAGCTTTCAATTTCAGTGGGCAAAATTATATTTGCCTAGACAAAAGTAGTCTTAGATAGATGCTGATCAAGCAAAAGATGAGATTTGATATCACAAAATAAGAACTAAGGAAACACAGCTGAGGTCCTACAGACCACAGTACTAGGAATTATGAAGAGTCTCTACTTCCTGTTGGGCAGAAACTGCCCCAAAATTTATAAAACTTGACATCTATATTGAAAAAAATCCTACCTTTCCTAAATTCTAATGAACACTGACTGTATCATAAGCTTTAGAAGAAAGTGAAACCTGATTTTGGCTCAGAGATCAACAATTTTTATGAGTTTATATGATTTTATGCTAGTATTTTAAAAATCATTATGCTTCCCAGCAGCTGTTCATGTTTTGTGTATTTTAACCTACTGAACTCCATCATTTTATTTTGGATAGTTTACCCAAGGCCATTCTAAAGCAAATATATAAAGTAAACATTATTGTTCCCAGGGCATGCTTTTTGGTATTAAAAGAAGACACTGTGGGCGCGGTTAAAGCTAGCTATATGGGATAGAAAGGGAAAACACATCCTATTTCATCATCAGTAGAGATGTGATAACTAATATATGTCTTATGCTTTATGAAAAAAGTGCCATTGGTGAACACTTAAGTTGTTTTTATTTTTATGATTATTAGCATTACAAAGGCCATCCGTAAACTTTTACATCTATGCATAATCATCTGTAAAAGTAATTTCCATAAGCAGAAACTATGCATCACAGGTAGTATATTTGTCATTCTTACACATCTTCCTCTAAGTTGTGCTTTAGATATTGGAGCAAATTATTCTTTTAATATCAGTGCATAAAAGTATGAGCATAATAATTTAATATAGCGAGAATGTGAAAATTTTGTTATTCTGACAGCTAGGGTAAATACTTATTTTAGAATATGATCTCCTTTGTTGAGAAAATTATTTTAGTAGGTACTTATAGTAAAAGGTATATTCTTGTGTTGTTTAGGGGTCATCTTGTGTTAAGAGTGGCTTTGTGTAAGTCAAGGGTAAAGCAATACACTTTTATCCCAAACATTCTGTTAACGTGGTGAGAGTCCTGGGGCAGCTAAATGGCAAAAAGACGAAGAAGAAGAAGAAGAAGGCTCCGCCTCTACGTTCCCACGACTAACTTCCTGTTCCAGCCCAGACCCAAACCGCACCGCTGGGAGCCAAGCCCGCCGACTGGGTCAAGATCCCTGGCCCGCCTTCCCCTCCCCCGCTCCCCCCCCCCTCTTTTTAACCCCTCCAACTCAAGCTCCAGCACTGAACCCATCAAATATCTCGTTTGGCAACCGATCTGGTCCACGAGCCTACCAGGACTACTCAATCCCAAAGCTCCACCTCCACCTACAGACCACATCCGCTGGGATTCACAAAAGCTAGCAGCCAGAGCCCCAACACAAGAGTCAGGAACCTCTGTAGAAGAACCACCTTGGAGTCTCCAGACCAAACGCCCATAGACACAGCATAACACCACCAAAGTGCAGAGGTCGCTTCCATACAAAATGATAACAACAAGGAGTAGGAGGCAATCTCAGGACCTGTGCCCACCCAAACCAAATAC
>PVJA010013825.1:20934-48962 GCA_004027025.1 Myocastor coypus | reverse complement strand
GTGCGCCACCACACCCGGCAAAAAAATTTTTTTTAAATTAACCCAACTGAAATGAATAAACTTCTGAGAAGTAGTACAAATGGGCAATAAGTACATGAAAAAATGTTCAACTTCTTTGGCCAATAGATAGGTACAAGTCAAAACAACACAGAGGTCTGGCATGGTGGGGCATGCCTATAACCTCAGCACTTAGAAGGATGAGGCAGGAGGATCACTGCAAATTTGAGGCCAGCCTGGGTTACATGAGCTTAAGATCAGCCTGAACTACATGGCAAAGCCCTGTGTTATGATTTGTGTCTAGTTGTCTCTCCACAGGCTCATGCAGTCATGGGGCAGGCTTTAGAGTTTTAGATTAATTCATGGTTCAATGCTGGGATTATGGTGTGAGTGCTACATCCATCCTCGGGTGGGTCACCTGCAAACAAAGGAGGAAAAGAGGCCTGCTCTCTCCTGTTCCTCCCTTGTGCTCTTGCTGTTTTTGCTGTTTTCCACTGTAATGAGCAGCTAGCCTCTGCCATGTGCCATTCTGCCTTGGAGCCAGCTGAGTATGTATTGAAACCTCCACAAACAGTGAGCTAAATATAATCATTCCTTCCTTAATTCTGGTCACCAGGTATTTGGTTTCAGCAATGGAAGAAAAGTAATGAATAGATCCTATGTCAAAAAAAAAAAAAAACAACACTGAGATTTAATCTTACTCCAGGAAGAATGGCTATCAAGAACGCAAAAAAAAAAAAAAAAAAAAAAAAAAAAAAAAAAAAAAAAAAAAAAAAAAAAAAAAAAAAAAAAAAAAAAAAAAAAAAAAAAAAAAAAAAAAAAAATGCTGGTAAAGTTGTAGAGAAAAACAAACCTTTCTACCATTGGTGGGAATGTAAACTAGTAGTAACTACTATGGAAATCAGTATGAAGATTCCTCAGAAAACAAAAATTAAAAATTCCATTTGATACAGCTATACCTTTTCTGACTATCTTCCCCAACACAGTCAAAGACATCATATTACAAGGATACATGCATACCCATGTTTATAGCCTACTCAACTCATAATAGCTAAATCTTGAAATGACCTATATATCCACCAACAGATGAGTGGATAAAGAAAATGTGGGTATATGCACAATGAAGTACTACTCAATAAAAAAGGAGAATAAATCTGAGTTTTTATAGGAAAATGGATGTACCTTGAGACCATAACGTTAAACAAAATAAATAAGACATAGGAGGTTTAAGTGATGATTTCTCTTATATGAGAAGTCCAAAGTTTAAATAACTTAAAGAACAAAATAAAAGATAAACGATAAGAAACAGGAAGGGAGACTTTTTGCAGATGAGAAGAAGACTTAGAATTGGAGGGAGAAGCAAAGGAGGGAAGAAAAAGGGGAAGCAAGAAGCAATGAAATGTAGTATGTGTATGTACCAGCTCCTCATGATGAAAGTATTCATCATGTCATTATATACTGCAAACAGCCCCCTCCCCAAAAAGCTTATAGTAAGCATGTATTACTTATATAGTTAGAAAAAATAATATGTATGAAAGTAAAAAGAAACATTTACAGAGCAAGCAAAGCTCTAATGCCTATGTTCCTTTCCCAGAGAAACACACCTCCCCTTCTGAGCTGATTCTTTAAGAAAACATTTGGGGGACAAAGAAAAGGTAGTAATAACAGTTTATACTCTGAACACTGCTTGCTGGTGCTGTTCTAGATAATTTACATGTATTAGCAAATTTATTCCTACAAACAAGCAACCCCATTATCCCAATTTAACAGATACGGAAACTGCCTGAAAGATTTAACAACTTGTCCAAGGTTACACAGAGTCAAAGCCAGGCCATATAGCTTCTGCCTTATATTCTAAATCACATCATATAGCCTCTCAAAAGCCACTTGAGAAAAAGTTCATTCCAACCCTGTTCCAGGATTGTAAGATCTCAACACAGCACCTGTGTTGTTTATTCTCTCCAAACAGCTCCAGACCTCAAAAGAAGGAAGTGGGTGCGCTGCTAGCTGGTGGAAAAGACAGGACTGCTTTACTTAGTATCTTAGGGCCATGGCTGGAAATGGCCCCAGCACTAGAAAATCAGGCAGACACCCTTGTCATAAGCATGAAATGTACCCACACCCCTGGAGAGACATGAAGCATTCTGAGTCCCTTTCCTAATCTGGTGAGTAATAATTCTTCCCAGTTACAAAGAGCTATCTCAGGTATTAGATCTACCATCCAAGCTCTTGGTGAGAGCAGATGACTTCAGCCAGACACCAAGAAAAATTTCTTATCATCAGAGGTATAAGATAACAGGGCTGGAGGTCTCCGTATTTTGAAAACATTAAGAGTTCCTTTCCACAAATCAACCAGAGGGTTCATTTTTAAAAACCAAAGACAGATCCTGTTATTCCCTTTATTAAAAGCTGAATGTGGCCTCTCATTACCCTTAGCATAAAATTCAAATATAGGTTAACTTGTGTCCAGGTAGACCGATGACTTCCTCAATCTCTCCCTTTTTGTTAATCACTCCGGCTCAGCCCATTCTGACAAGCTGGCTTCTGGCTGCTTTGGTGACTGGCCTAGCTTGTCCTATTTTGGGGTCCTGGAACTGGCTTCTCCCTCTACTTGGAAAAATTCTTATTTAATGTATGCATGGCTGACTCCATTTATACTGAGGCCAGAATGGTTTCACTTCAGAAAAGCCTCTATAATTCATTCAACTAAAGAAATCCTCTACACTATAATCCTGTTTTTTTTATTACATTTTTTTTACTGACTTTTGAAAATAGCTTTTAGGTATAACTCGTATATCACAAATTCATTTAAAGTATACAATTCAGGAGTTTCCTGTATGTTCACAGAATTTTGCAACTATTTAAACCATCAATTTAAAATTATTTTCCTCACTTTCTCCTTACAAAATCTTGTACCTATGTATTGTCACTCTGCTGTTCTCCCTAATCCCATCTCACCCACCTCCAGGCAATGACTAATCTACATCCTGGCTCTGTAAATCTGCTGTACTTGGAACATTTTGGATAAATGGAATAAAACAAAACATAGCCTTTGTGACTGATATCTTTACTGTGTTTGTTTCATCTATATAACTTTCAACCATGTTGTTTCACAGCATATAGAAGTAATTAATTTCTTCTTTTTTGTGTGTGTGTGTGACACTGGGGTTCAAATTCATGACCTTGCACTTGCCAAGCAGGCACTTGTGCCACGGAGCTATCTCCCCAGCCCCAATTTCTTTTTGTCAAGTAATATGTTATTATATGGATATACATTATATATATAACCATTTATCATCGATGGACCTTTTCTGGAGGGCTACTATGAATAATGATGCTGAGCATATTCATGAACAAGTGTTTGTAGGACACACTCATACAGGGGAAATAAATGTAATTTCCAACCTGCCAGATGTCAGATACACCAAGTCTGTGCTCCCCAAAATCAAAGAATGAATTCTAGGAACAACAGAGTTTAAGGGTAGGAAAATTTTATCGAGAGAGATAGCTCCTAAGAAGGAGAGAACCCAAAAATAGATCAGCCATGCTCATTTCTCAAAAAGGTTTTTTTTAAAATTTACTCTTACTCTTACTCTCTCTCTCTCTCTCTCTCTCTCTCTCTCTCTCTTGCTCGCGCTCTCCCTCTCGCTCTCTCTCTCTCTACCCCCCTGTTATGGCAGGTTTAGCCTGCCTTGGGGGTGGGGCTAGCGCAGCATGTGGTGCTGTGGATTTAACTGCGGTCCCTGCAGTTGCCTAAGCTTGCCTAAGCAGGCGCTTTAGACTGCTGAGCTATCTCACCAGCCCTCAGAAGTTTTACACAGTGTAATCATAAGGTGGATACAGCATGGGTCAAAACTATGATCAATTAAAAAGATTACAAATGTAGCCACTTACATAATATTGATCCAATAGGGAAGCAAGTACATGAAACAAACAAAGACCTTTAGAAAGAGATGGATCATGAGGTCTTGGCACTCACCTGGTGACAGACCTCTGCCTATACTTTCCTGGACCAGCAGATACCAATTATAGTACAATTTTCCATTTATTGTTTATTCCTTGGGAAGGCATGTAGGTTGGTGAGTCTGCCTTTATCTTGAGGCCTGGCCTTTGACAGACACACCTCCTGCCACAGTCATAATGTATTCTCATCTTCTGCCCTGACTCCCATAAGGGCCTGGCCCTAGCTGACTGCCTAGAGTATTTCTATCCAAGTTAACTGTCTACACTAATATGTTTTTACTTCTCTTGGGTGTATATGCCTGGGAGTAACTTCTGGGTCATTTGCTAACTCTCCTCTGTAGAACCACTGGAGTATTTCTACAAGTGGTTGGATCAACTTTATATTCTCCTTGAGGTTCCAATTTTCTGTATATCTTTGTCAGTACTTATTAGTATCTCTCTTTTGGTAATAGCCATCTTAGTGACTATAGCCTCTCATATCTTCTTTGGACAGTTAACTTTTCTCTACCTTTTAAAAAGTGGGTTATACTCTTATTAAACTAAGTTTTTAGTAACTTTGTTGTTGAGTTACAAACATTCTCTCTATATTCTAGGTACAAGTCCCTTGTCAGAAATGTGATCTGTAAAGTTTTTCTCCTATTCTATGATTTATCTTTTTCAGTTTCCTTGCAGTATCCTTTGAAGCATAAAAAGTATTTAATTTTGATGTACTTTTTTTTTTTTTTTTTTTTTTTTTTTTTTTTTTTTTTTTTTTTTTGTCTTTTTGAGACAGGGTCTCGCTATGCAGTTGAGGCTGGCCTTGAGCTCACTTTTGTAGCCCAGGCTGGTCTCGAACTCGCATCAATCCTCCTGCCTCACCCTCACAAGTGCTAGGATTGCAGGCGTGAGCCACCACACCCGGCTTTGATGTACTTTAAACAATTAATTTTGAATTAAAAGATAAGGCATGTAGGAAGAAAGCCCTTTCACCACTACATCCACAGTTTAGCAAAGCACTTGACACATAGTAGGTACTCAAGATATTTTTGAATAAGGCCAGAAGAGGTACATGCTGGGATAAGCTTGAAGAGAGGACCTCCTTGCCAGGAGGCAAAAATAAACAGAATGACAACAATCTAGAATTATTTCTGGTCTAGAGAATCTATCAAAGAATGCAGTCTTCAGAGCATGGGGAAAGTATAGAGGGTTCTTTTTTTTTTTTTTTTTTTTTTTGGCAGGACCGGGATTCAAACTCACATCCTTGCACTTGCCAGGCAGGCACTTATGCCATGGAGCTATCTCCCCAGCCCCTACAGGGTTCTTAAGTGGAACACATCTGAGAAGCACACATCATAAATAATCTACACATTTATTTATTTATTTATTTATTTATTTATTTATTTATTTATATTTTTAGGGCAGGGTCCACAGAGTGTTCAGGGTCCCACTATTAGATCAGACTCATAGTGATCTGCCTATTTATAGCCTCCCAAGAGCTGGGATTATAGGTGTCCACCACCATGCCCAGTCTCAATTGATGTCGCAGCCTGCCCCAGAGGAGGAGCCAGCAAGGCAGGCCCTATACCCTCATTTAAATGCTCAGGCAGTCCTCTTTTTAGTCATTCTGAAGAACTAAAGACAGAACAATGGCTTAAAACTGGCAGAGAGGCCTAGACACAACAAGGAAGCTTCCTCTACAGTCCTTAGCTCAGTACAGTATCCCTCAGAGGGGTTCTATAGATCTTGTTTTTCAGAACTATGAAAGTTTGTATGTCAGTGTGACTGGAGAGCAATGGTTTTTCCTGAGGAGGTGAAAACTACCCCCTTACTTCCCTTACCTAGACTTTGCCAAGAAAACAACTAAAATGTCTGAAAAGCTGAAGGTTCAAGCTAAGGTACCTCAGAATCAAGTACCTCAGGAATCCTGACTTGACTCCTCAGGGAGGCACTTCAGCAGTCAGGCAGAGGTTGGAAGCACAGTACTGGAGCTCAGGGTTGGGTAAGTTCTGAACAATGTAGACAGTTTGGATATCCAATCTGCTCAGAGTCCCAGAGCAGAGAGAAAGGTAACCAACTAGACAAGCAGGGATCCAGAACAGAGATGTGGACACTAGTCAGCTGCAGCATCCAAGAAAAGGGCCCTGCTCTCGCACTCCTTCACTTGCACTGTGCCATCTCTTTTTCCCCTCTAGTGCTGGGGGTTGCATTCAGGGCATCCCACATGCTAAGCATGTGATCTACCACTATACCTCCAGCCCTGTGTCACATTTTCTGACAGCAAAGGAAGGAAAGGCAGAGTTTCTGAAGCACACACACACACACATACGCTGCATGTGCACACACATACACATACACATGTAGAGAGTTGCCTCTGGGAAGGTAAATAAATATTCATGAACAGTTCAGTGTGTGAAAAGCAAGGACAGAGGATGACAAATAGTGCTAATTAAAAAGAAAGTGTGGCATTTTTAAAGTGCCTGATTCAAATGATAAAGGATTGCTTGCTAAAAATACTGTGCCTGATCCCCGATGGCTGAGGGACTCTCCTGTGCCTGAGGATAACAGGTAAACTCTACCAGTGTAGCAGGTCTAATGCTGCCATGGCAGCCTCACACTTGCTTTACAGGTTCACCCTAGATGCCTGTCTATAGCAATGAGATTTATTATAAAAAGCATCCCAGGTCCAGGACTACAAGCTGAGATGGGCACTCATGCCTGTGGACTTATACTCTCAAAGGGCCTTAAAGACCTTGGTGATGAGTGGATGGTTCCACTAGACAATTCAACCACAGAGGTTCCAAAATTCACTGCTCAGTGGTCTAAAGTGCCTGCTTAGGCAAGCTTAGGCAACCTCAGGGACCACGGTCGATCCCCAGCACCACTTGCTGTGCCAGCCCCACCCCCAGGGCAGGCTGAGCAGGCCATAATACAAGTAAATAAAGATATATATATATATATATATATATATATATATATATATAGTATTTATATAGCTTAAAAACTAAGCTTTAAAAAATTAAAAAAAAATTCTTCATGTCTTGGTCTAGACTCTAAACATTTTGAGGGTAGTAACTATGCCAAACACATTTTTATATCCTCTAAAGGCATAGAGAAGTTGAAATTCAGTAAGTATTTGTCAAATGAACTGGCTTCTCCAAGTTTATGTGCCATGGGCAATAAGCACAGCCGCCAAGTGCATTTGTCTGGTTCAAAGGTCCCTGCTGAGTTCATTCCCTCCACAGTAGCCTCCTAACTTCCAGCAAAGGGTATAGCGAAGGCCTTCTCCACAGGAGGAAATGGTGAGAATCAACTGGAAAGCTAAAAGGTTCGGGCAGTATGTGCGGCCCCACAGGGTGGTTGCCTATTGATTTTCAGGTGTCACTATTAATAACAACAACTGGCAGAGACAGAAAATGTTTCTTCCAAAATAATCACAGCATCTTATAGGGATATCTCATATATCTCTCTGGCTCCAGCAGACACAGGGGAGTATTGCCCACTTCCAAGTAAGGGCATGAGAAACCAAAGTTACTGGGCAAGTCATTGGGACCCTGGCCCTTCGGTTCCTCTAGATCCCTGGATGGCATGTTTGCTTCCCAAAGGCTTCCCCAGCATGGCTGTTTTGCGATATTTAGCAAAGTTACCTATTAACAAAACACCCATCGAAGTGAATGGCATCAGGTACTATTCCAAAAAACTTCCTTTTCACAGGGATGCCTTTAGCCAAGCCATTTGGCTTAATCCTTCCATTCCTGATTATCAGCAAGAATCACATTTGTCTAGTAATACAGAGGACAGAGTGCCATTCTGAGAGGGAACTAGGGCAAGGACAAGTACATTCTTATTCCATAAGACATACAGAAACCAGATGTTGTGGTACACTCCTGTAATCCGAGCTACTCAGGAGGCTGAGGCTGCTACAGGCACATTATAAGTTTAAGACCGTCCTAGCCAACTTAATGAGATACTGTTTCAAAATTATAAAATAAACCAGGTATAGTACCATATGCTTATTTTGGTTTTAAACTTTATTTATTTATGTTATAGCTAGCTCAGCCTGCCCTGGCAGCAGGGCTAGTACAGCATGTGGTGCCAGGGATCAAGCCTCGATCCCTGCAGTTGCCTAAACTTGCCTAAGCAGGTGCTTTAGACTGCTGAGCTATCTTACCGGCCCAACCATATGCTTATAATGCCAGCACTTGGGAGGTTGAGGCAGGAGGCTCACTACTAGCTCATGACCCACTTGGGCTATAATAGTAAAAGCTCAAAGCCAGCCTGAATTACATAGTAAGACCCTATCAAAAAAAATTAAAAAATAAAAAGGAGCCAGGTGTGGTGGAACACACCTGTAATTCCAGCACTTGGGAGACTGAAGCAAAAGGACCACTACAAGCTCAAGACCAGCCTGGGTTACACAGTAAGATCAAGGCCAGCTGAACTACATAGTGAGACCTGATCTCAAAAAAAAAAAAAAAAAAAAATCAAACAGACATACAGGTACAAGGAGAATCTACCCCAGTGCAAGAGGGAACCATACTTCCAAGAGGAAAAGAGCAATAGGAAGGCTTTGTAGAAAGTAAGAATGAGAGTGATGCAAGACCTGGTGGTGTACACCTGTAATCCCAGCACTTGTGAAGCTGAGGCAGAAGGAACCTTGTGAGTTTGGGCTGCAAAGTGATCTCAAGGTAAGCCTGCACTGCATGGTCAGACATGTCTCAAAAAGACAGAAAAAAAAAAAGGATGAGAGTAATTTCTAAGCAGACAGAGACAGTCTCTCAAGTGAGATGCAAACCTAGTTAGGCACAAGCCTGTACTCCTAGAAACCAAAGATTAATCCTAACTACCTGTAAGGAAGAATCCTCTGCTTAAAATAGTTCATGAAGCCATCGCTCTAGTACTCTCTCTGCCCACAGCTCTGGGTATTAGATGAGACAGGATAGCTAGCCATAAGTAGTGTGTGTCATCCTAGAGGCTAAAATATAAAGCTTTCTGTCACAGTGAGCTATGTTGAAGGATTAGTGCAAGTGGCTAGAATATTCCCTTGGCCCAAAGGAAAGGAACCAACTCAGTCTGAGTAATCAAAGGCTAAGAAAGACACTAAATAATGTCTCCTCTACCTTATATAGCCAACAGAGCAAAGTGTCTAGCTTATGTGCTTGCTGGTCACTGAGTAGAGCAGCATCACTTCCAGGACTCCATGAGAAATAGTACATAAGCAGATGGATGGCAAGATTCTGGCTCAAGTACAAAATAAAGCTCAATAGACCCTGGATGACAAAGATCACATAGTCCCAAGTAAGACTGATAATAATTAGCACCACTAACTCTCCCTCTTCCCTATATTCTTGAGGCTCTAACTTCCAGAGAATCAGACACAGACATGACTGAAATTGCCAATCATTACTCATACCTAAAGAAGTGCCATAAGGAAAACCTGAGCACTACCTGCTTTTGAGGCCTCAGGTAAAGGCATAGCAAAGGGACCACTGAAGCAGAGCTGGAATAGAAGGACAAGCTGCTTACAAGAATGAAGCCTGTATCAGGCACAGGGGGATTAGATACTTCTCAGGCACTATTCTTTATAAAGGGGACACCAGCAAAAGCAGCACATTAAACTCCTTTGTGCCTGACACAATGGCAGCAGAGAAAATGATACACAAATTATCCATGAGGCCAAGGTAATGGCAGGGCAGGACGGTGTGGAAATGGTGTGCAGTGGCTCTCGGTTTTGCTGTCTCTGATGTGGGACTAAAAAACTCTCACCTTCCCTTGGACACAATGCCTGTATGTTAAATCTACAAAGTGCCAGAGTTCAAAAAGGTCAAGAGAGATTTTGCCCTGCCCCCTTTTAATTTTTTCCCCTTTTTCTTTTTAACTTCCTTCTGAGATGCTCCGCTGTACTGTTTCCATCTAGGGATAAGTGAGATCCCTTGATTCCCACTGACCTGCCTGGTTAGCAATTCAACAGGAAAACACCTCCCACGGCAAAATGAAAGTAGACTTCAAGCAGCTTTCCTTCTGGCTGACTCCCATGTAAATGAGCTGCCTGCAGCCTGACTCAAAGGAGCTCAAAATGGAAAAATGAAGGGGGGAGGAGGAGCACAGTTCAAAGGTAAGGGTGAACTTTGCCTGTGAGATAAGCTTTCTATGGTTCTATTCCCAGCATGCTGCCAGGGGTGTGGCATGGCCACAGACCTTGACAGAGAGAACTTGGTGAGAATCTTTTCAAGCCAGCAAGAACCTCAGATACCTAGATTTATTTTTTCTCTTAGCAAAGAGGGAATTAAAGCCCCAGATAATAATAATATCAATGAGCTGTTCCTAGACCTGAGACTATCCCACAAGTCCACACTCCTGAGCTCAGGGTGAAAAACAGTCTCTTAAAGGCAGAGGCCTCACATTCCATCCCCTGACCATGGCTGGAGTTCAGTGGTGATCAGGACCTGGAAGAGAATCTGAGCTTTTTCCCTTAGCTACTAGCCTATAAAGAGTAGCTTACTAGTGAAAGTAAAACCCAGGCTTTCTCACTCCCTGGACAATGCTCTGCACTAACAAATAGGCCCTCTAGCAAGGCATCAGGTTACCCATCTCCTAATATACTTGGTAATTATGCCTGGGTGCAGTCCCACATAGCATCAGGCCTTCTCTCTCCCCTCTCCCTGACCTCAGAACAGCAGTTGCCCTAGGTGACTTTGATCTAAGCATAGAAAAGAACACATCCATCTATTCACTATAGAGAAAAGGCAGTCATTTTAAATCTATATATTATGCATCCCTCTAACTGTCAGCTCTAACTGGAGAGAAGAAAAAAAGAGCAAAATTAAATTAAAATTCTCTCTGGAAGACTTATGCCAAAAAAGACAGAAAAGCACTCCGGAGCTAGCTACCCCTAATTCCCAACTCCAGGCAGCTTTTAGCTCCCCCGCTTTCCTCTTTCCTTTTCCGCTCCTGGCTGGACAGCTCCAGATGTGTCTGAGTGCCAATGATTCACTCTAATGACAACGCACCCGCAGAACAAATCATGGACTCTGATTGATTTAGGAGGCAACTTGCACAAATACCTGTAATCTAGTTCTAATCTTGTTTGTTTCCATTCCAATTATCCTGCATCAATGGTTTAAAAATGGGAACCGTCTGGTGCATATATCCAATTCATTTTAATAGAGGATAAATCTGGGTTATTGCGACCCTTTCTTCTCCAGGGCTTGGGATGGCACCAACTATCTCTCAAGGCACTGATTGGGCCAAGTCAGCTCTAACTCTATTCAACTTTTCAAGAATTCAATTAATCATAAAGCCAATTCCATTCTGGGTTCCATCTGTCTTCCCTCCTTCAGGGACTAATAATCACTCACTGTGTTTTTTTACACACTAGCTGAACTGAAATTAAGACTGATTTCATCATGGAGCACTCAAAAAGAAAATATATTTCTCATACACACACACACACAAAAAAAACAAAAAAAAAAAAAAACCAAAGCTATTTTAATTTTCTGTTTGGATATTTTTAAATAAAGAAAAAAAAACTTTAAACCAGAAACTCCCAATGAAGGATCATACAGAGAGACTCAGTTTGTTTTAGACAAAGCATGGGTACACAAAATACATGAGAAAAAGTTGAATCAATTTGATATATTATTTTAAGAAATCTAGTCATCATTCTGGAACTAGTGAACCTAATTTAAAATTAGATTACTTTTATTTTTAATTGCCTATCAGAAGGGGGAAATAGGCACCATATTTCTTTTAGCATTCATGACTTCTGGAAATCTTTGGCAATCCTTGAGAAGTCTAAGCCTTCTCACTCCTCTAAAGAGCAAGAAATAAAGCTTTTCTTCTGTAAATAGCCTGGCTCTCGGAGAAGCATTAAAGCAGTGGTCCTGGCAAACATCCACTGTGGGGCCTTCTAACCTACCTCCAGCTCATCCCCAGTATCGTGAGGTTGGTCTTTACTAAGAATGCAACCATGAAAAGGGGCCGCAACTCAGCCAGTTGGCCCCCTGTATTCAGAAGCATTATGACTCGTCAAGTCAGCAGGTTTCAACAGGGAAAATGCAAATAGCTGAGCTTTCTATTTTTACTTTTCACAGTTGCAAAGTCAAAGCTTCTCCAAAATTCCTAGTGGCCATGATACACCTAGCACAGACCCTTACTTTTTGGCTCTTATAAAATGGTCCCAGCATAGTGGAGGGAGAGACACTGGAGTCAAGGAGATCCAGCATGTGCTTTCTTTACTGCCTTAACATTTTTAAAATAAAATTTAGAATTACACAAACTTGCAATCAGAACTAATGACACAGTCACTCTAAACCTAATATCAAAGATGTTTCATGAGTCATACTGGCTCTAAAAAGCCATCATAATCACTTTTTAGACACAACAATCAAATCCTTCCTTCATCTAACAATAATTTTTGCCTAGTAATAAGTTTAATTGATTGGAACACTGTCGTTTTTAAACATGGGTCAATGTAAGCTTCCACCTGAGTCACTCTATAATTACTAAAACACAAAAAAATTACCTAATAATTATGTTCTTTATAAACAGTATTCAAGATACACTGGTAAGGGGCTGGGGAGATAACTCTGTGGCAGAAATGCCTGCTTGGCAAGTGCAAGGTTGTGAGTTCGAACCCAGGTCCCGCAAAAAACAAACAAACAAAAACACTGTTAAATTGAATAGTCATGTATGTACTTCATATGTAAAAAGGGGAAAGCTACAGGTGTATTTACTTGAATATGTATGGACATCTCTATAGTAACTGGTAACACTGGCTGTTTTAAGGAAGGGAGATGGGTGGCTTCTGTATATGACAACAATTTTCCCAGCAAGGGTAGTATGCTCCCAATAGCTTCTCACCTTTGCAAAGGGGGAAACTGCAGCTCATTTAAGTAAAAATTCATAATGAGTTACAGGGCCAATGGGAGAGGCTTTATGTGAACCTTGCAGGAGTACATAATTTCAGATCCAGGAGCTGTCTGACTTAGCAGAAAATATCACCGGAATGCCAGCCATTATCTTAGCCTAAAAACCCTGAGCTTCCAACTCATCTTTTTTTATTTTTTCTGGTACCAGGGTTCGAACTCATGACCTTGCAGCACTTACCAGGCAGGCACTTGTGCCACAGAGCTATCTTCCCAGCCCTTTTTAATAATGTTTTTTTTTTTTTTTTTTTTTTTTGTGGTACCAAGGGTTGAACTCAGGACCTTGCACTTGTCAGACAAGCAATTATTCTACTGAGCTATCTCTGTGGGCCCTCTGATTGATCTTTTTTATCTGGGCTTTCAGCTGGATTTTAAATTTATATTTATTTATTCATTGTCTTTTTTTAGACAAGGTCTTGCTATGCAGTTCAGTTTGAACTCACTTTGTAGACTAGGCTGGTCTCTTAACAATCCTCCTGCTTGAGCCTCCTGAGTGGTGGCATTACAGGCATGTGCCACATGTCCAACCTACAACTGGTTCTTATGGCCTTGAACAAACAAACCACTTTACAGAGGCACTGAGTGGGATGGGAGACTTCTTCCGCCCCAGCCACTGATCACTGTCCACAGCACTTAGGCAAGAGCATCTGTGTAAAAAAAATTTAAGATTAAGTGTCACTATTCTTGTTCTCTCACCCTGGATGGGAAAAACACCATCTATTTATTGGTAGGCCCACCTTCTGCTTGGCCTTTATTTTTCTTTTATTTTCAGCACTCACCCCAAAAGCTTTCCATAAAGACATGAATGGTATGAAGACATTTCTTCAGAGTAAAGGCACTCAAGCTGGGCAAGGTGGCACACATCTGTAATCCCAGCACTCAGAAGGTTGGGGGAGGAGGATTACTTCCAAGTGTGAGGCCAGCCTGAACTACATAATGAGACCCTGTCTCAAAACCAAATCACATCATACCGCACCACACCAAAAACAAGAGTAAAGGCACCAAAATGATCACTATAAGGGAAAGTTCCTCTAGAATGTCCCCAAAACTTCCCATCTAATGCCAAACAGAAACCCTATGGGACAGCTTTTAGTTTCAATTTCTTGCCATGAGAATCAAAATGACTAGGTAGATAGAGAAGATAACTTGGGGAGGACTCCTGGGAATTGGATAAGCTGTTTCATTTTATTACTCATATGCTTTCCAGTTTTAAAAGTCTCTTTATCCTTTCCCTTTTGGGGGTGTTGTGCAAAGGGAAGGCTCCAGGACAGGAGAGCAGATAGTGCATCCTATTCTCCACTTTCCAGTCAGAGCAGAAAGGCCTGAGACTGTTTCTTTCTGGCACAGTAGCCAGACACTCTATCTAGATGGAGGTTGGGGCACCATAGTCCAGCTATAATCCTTTCCCGGCAGTCTGGCTAAAGTGGCAGTGGAACCAAAGCAACTGATTAAATGCAGAAATAAAAGCATAGAGAAAATGGGACAGAAATAAATTAGTTTTAAACTGCAAGGTTCTGTAAGCAAGTGAAATACATTGGGGGCAGGGAAGCAGCCTTAGAGATTTCCCTGAAACAAAGGGATTATAAATTGTCTGATATGAGGAAATCTTTCTCTTCTGCAGCCACATGACAGCCTTTTTTTACTCAGTGCAGTTTATCGAACACTTTGCACACATTCAAGGATAACAGTATGTAGCCAACTTCCTAAAAAAAGCCTCAGACTCTGGTACCAGAGCTTCTATCCAAGCAGTACAGGGCTGCAAGGCACAGCAGTCACCAGTGGGGGACAAGGTCAGTATTTCCTGCCGTTTTTCAATTACTGTCCTCTCTCTAGTCTTCATGGATTCTCCTCTTTAGGTAATGGACCACTGTTAACAGCAAATGAGAAGCTGGAAGAAAAAAAACTGCTAACATCAGAATTCAATCAACAAAACATTCAAAAGTACTTGATAGGAGGGAGAGAACATAAGAAGTGCCACTGAAAAGAGTCCCCATCTCTGGTTTGTGACTTAAACATTATCAAAAACACCCTGAGAAGGCACGTGATTGTTAAGCAAAAAAAAAAAAAAAAAAAAAGCAAGAGAGTTTAAAAATGTGCTCATTTCAGTCCAAACAAGGCTATTTCTAGAAAGTTGGGTCAAGTCTTTCAAGGGCTTGCTGCCCATGTGCAGAAGCATGCGAGTATGCTACTACTAATGAAGGTCAGTCCAGTTGGGGGCCACTGGACACCTCTTAATATTTATGTAAAGAATGGAAGGAAACAGTGATACACTAGTCTGGCTACAGAAGGTAGCCTCAATATACACTAGATACTCCAGGGAGCCTATGGGTTAGTTCAGTTGTTAAGTGCCTGCTTGGGAAAACAGTCAGGCACAGGGGACTGATTGAGGTTCAATCCCCAGCTCCCAGCCTTACTTGGCCTGCCCTTAAGGCTGCCTGAGGCAGAAAAAAAAAAAAAAAAAAAAAAAAATCCTTCTCAACTTAAACCCCAATTCTTTTCGGTTCCGCCGATCAGCGGCCTAAGAGGCAGTCATGGCGCCCAGCTGGAATGGCATGATTCTGAAGCCCCACTTCCACAAAGACTGGCAGCGGCGTGTGGCTACGTGGTTCAATCAGCCAGCTCGGAAGATCTGCAGACGCAAGGTCTGGCAGGCAAAAGTGCGCCGCATTGCCCCGCGTCCCGTGTCCGGACCCATCCGGCCCATCGTGCGCTGTCTCACGGTGCGATACCACACCAAGGTCCGAGCCGGCAGGGGTTTCAGTCTGGAGGAGCTGCGGGTGGCCGGTATACACAAGAAGGTGGCCCGGACCATCGGCATCTCGGTGGACCCAAGGCGGCGGAACAAATCCACCGAGTCCCTGCAGGCCAACGTGCAGCAGCTGAAAGAGTACCGCTCCAGACTCGTCCTCTTCCCCAGGAAGCCATCGGCCCCCAAAAAGGGAGACAGCTCTGCTGAAGAGCTCAAATTGGCCACCCAGCTGACGGGACCTGTGATGCCGATCAGGAACGTCTACAAGAAGGAGAAGGCCAGGGCCATCACGGAGGAAGAAAAGAATTTCAAGGCATTCGCCAGCCTGCTCATGGCCCGGGCTAACGCCCGGGTCTTTGGCATCCGGGCGAAGAGAGCCAAGGAAGCTGCAGAGCAGGATGTTGAGAAGAAAAAATAAAACACTGTTGGGATCTTGTAATAAATGTTTAGAAAAGCTAAAAAAAGAAAAGAAAAGAAACCCCAATTCTTCTGCCCCCACAGCACTCTTTGTACCCCTTAAAATTAAAGTCAAAGCTTGTGCAACTGATGAAGAAATACACTGGGAGCTCCATTGAGGACCCTAAGAGGGATGTCCTCTGTGTGAAAGTCTGTTAGCTTGTCAAACTATAGGAAGAATTTGGCTTTGACATCTGGACTTAAAGTGTCACCTTCTCACAATTTGTGCCTTGGGAAAATACCCTCATCTGAAAAGCCAGAATTCTATTACTCACCCTGAGTTATTGTAGATTAACATGTTCGCAAGAGGGACATAATTTATATGCATCACTGCTGGGCAGCTTAAACCACCAATAATACATGCATGACTGTCCCATCAGGTGATTTATTATTAATTCTATTAGTAAAGAGACTGATAGAAGTGATTAGATCCATTTGTACAACTAGCGATACAAGCTGTTGGATGGAACAGTTATGCATGTATCACTGATGGTTCAAACTGGTGGATGTGTGTTAAACTAGATGTAATACAAAAGGCCCCAGCCCTTGTAGGCTTCTTTATTATAGTCAGGATCACAGCAGATGTGCTTCTGGTTAGTTCTTGCTAGTGTGCTCTGCAAGCCTTGATACTCGACAGACACAAAACTGATGGTAGGATGTTATGTAGAGTGCTTAGGTATAGTTTAGCATCTTCGAGGCTCTGGTTTCAATAGTAGCATAGCAAAAACAACAACAACAAACTATCACAAAAGGAAAGAAAAGTAAAAAAAAGTGAGATAAGAAAAAAAAGTTGCCAGGGGCCTGGCAGGATGGCTCAGTGGTCTAAAGCACCTGCAGGCGGCTGCAGGGACTGTGGTTCGATCCCCGGCACCACATGCTGCACCAGCCCTGCCCTCAGGGCAGGCTGAGCCAGCCATAAAAATAAATAAATAAACAAACAAAAAAAAAAAGAAAAAAAAGTTGCTTAATATTATTAATGTGTTAATTACATTAGCCATACTGAAGACAGATACAGTTAACTAGAAAATAAAGGAAAAGAAATTGTCCAGAAGATAGCTGGATGTGGTGGTGCATGTCTGTAGTCCCAGCACTTGGGAGGCTGAAGCAGGAGGATCAGTGTGAGTTCAAGACCAGCCTGGACTACAAAAGTGAGCTCAAGGTCAGGCTGAACTGCATTGCAAGACCCTGTCTCAAAAAGACAAAAAAAAAAAGAACAAATGAAAGAATGAAAGAAATTGTCCAGAAGTGATGAAGATATAAAAAAGATGAAAAGAGCTTCTGCGGTTCTTAAGTGAGTGGATTTTCATGCCACTGTGTGAGCTGGGCCTCCCTCAAGCCTTCTTATAATATCAGCACATTACCTATCTGATGTAAAGAAAAGAAAAAAGAATAGTTAAGAGACATTAGAAACAGATGGTACAATACAACCCCCAAATAGAGAATATAGGACAGAATCGATGAACCACACAGTGCTGGTAATAAACCAGAAATTTCCATAACTAAAGTCTGTAGTTTAGAAAAGTACACTGAGAGCTAGAGGATGAATTAAAATAAAACATGTGGATATTTAAATGGTCAAATTTGACAATAATAAATGCAAATGGAAAACATTTAAACAACCAGGGAAAAAATGATTGCTTATAGATGGCAAAATGATTAAAATGGCAACAGATTTTTTATCAGTAACAATATATGTCATAAATATAACTAGATTCTATATCTTGGGAGGGAGGACAGAGTGACAAAAGCATTATGAAAAACTAAAAAGCTTACCACCCCCAGTCCTTTGCCCAAAGAATAACTAAGATTGAATCTCTAACAGAAAATAAGCAAAAAAAAAAAAAAAAAGCAAATCAGTAAACATGAAAAAGTATGAGCCATCAAATGTTGACATTAAAATTGAAAATAATCACTAATTTATGAAGTTGGTTAAAGTAACAGCCAACTGGTCTGGCGGGATGGCTCAGTGGTCTAAAGCGCCTTCTTGGGAAAGCTTGGGCAGCTTCAGGGACCACGGTTCGATCCCCGGCACCACATGCTGCGCCAGCCCTGCCCTCGGGTGGGCTGAGTTGGCCATAAAAATGAGTGAATAAACAAACAAAGCTTCTGAAAGAAGAAAAAAAAAGAAAAAAAAATTTAAAAATAAATGAATAAAGTAACAGCCAACAATATCACAGGAAATGAAGATGGGAGAAACTAGACTTAACACATTCTTAAGAGTTTCTGTAATGTTTGAAAGGAGGTTTACTTTAAATTCTACTTTAAACTTTAAATTTCAGCACCTCAATAAAGCATATTAAAAATTCACTATTGAAATAGATGGTAGAAAATAATACATATATTTCAATAAATCACAATCAAAGAAAATTAATTAATTCAAAAAATGGAATTAACACACAGATACACAAATAGAAGAAAAATTATGTTATGTTTGCTACCCAATAAATAAAAAGTACTCATTCCTCGGGTAGGGACATAGCACTCATAGGACATGTGACAAGTGAAACAAAAGGTGATGGTGCCTACCTGTAATGAGGCAAGAGGATTTCAAGTTTAAGCCCAGCATGGGAAATTCAAGGTTTGTAGTTCCCAAAATTAAAAGAAATACAAGGTAGAAAGACAGAGAGAAGAAAGAGAACAAAAAATGAGCCAGGAATGGTGCACACCTATAATCTCAGAATTTGGGAGGCTGAGGTAGAAGGATCATTGTGAATTTGAGAACAGCTTGGGCTACAAAATGAGCTCAAGGCCAGCCTGAACTGCATGGTGAGATCCTGTCTCAAAAAAGACAAAAAAGGGTTGGTGAGATAATGAAGAGCTGGGACATATAGCTCAGTACAAAGCTCCTCAGTTCAGTTCTTAATAAGAAGAAAAAAGTCTGGATACCCAAAATTACTGTCATGCAAACCATAATCTTGACACAACACTTAACAAATAAGTACAGGAAAGGAAACAATGTATTTGGGAAACTAAAACCACAGCGCTAAATAATTCATGACTTTTTAAAAAAATGATTTAAAATATAGAACATTTAAAGTCAGGGAGGGAAAAATGCCCCAGTGAAAAAGAAAAGGAGAGAAAAAAAGAGCACTCAAAGGTAGTATATAGAAGAAAATAATAAAAGTTAAATGTATAAATAAAAATAGAAAACAAAGGGGGGAAAACCAATTAAATAAAACCAAAAGACTAGTAAGAGAAATCTAGTGACGCAGGTCAAGTAAAACATGAAAGAAATAAAAAATAAGAATTGTTACAGGTAACAAGTGGGATATACTGAAACAGCGGGGCAATATGCACAAAGAAAAAGTCCTAAGGAAATACTATAAGCAATTTTTGCCACTAAACTTTCAAATTACATCAACAATTTGACAGAAGAAAGATAACTAAAACTAATGCAACAGAAGAAAAAAAAAAAATCCAAGGAGGCTTTTAAAAAAATTAAATAAGTACTTTAAAATACTTAGAAAAAGTTTAAGTCCAGGTAGCTTTACAAGAGAGTTTTATTGCAGTTTTTGTGTGTCTTTTTGAGAGAGTCTCACTTTGAGCTCACTTCACTTTGTAGCCCAGGCAGGCCTCAAACTCCCAACGATCCTCCTGCCTCAGCTTCTCAACTGCTGGGATTACAGGTGTGCACCACCACACCCACCTATGCAGTCTTTATGGAACTGACAAACTTATTTTATATACACTGTTCCAGACACTGGAAATCAAAAGAACACATTATAAATCATTTTAGGATATTACTGTAATCTTGATACAAAAGTTGTATGAGGAAAAAAACCTCACAAGGCCTATATAACTTTAATCACTGATGTAAAAATTGTAAGTAAAAACTAGCAAATTACAGAGGGAAAATTTAGTCAAGTTCTATACAGTGCTAAGCTATATCTCTCCACAGGATAGCATGTAAATTCTTAATTTGCACAAAATCACCATGTTGGCCGATAGTGGTCACATACTATCTAAGAGAAGAGTGTAGGGCCAGAGAGATAGCTCAGTGGAATAAGTGTTTGCCTGGTAAGCATAGGGTCCTGAGTTCAATCTCTGGTACCACTACCAAAAAAAAGGAAGAAGTCTGGAAAATTATGGTTCTTTACCTTATTTATTAAGAATGAGCTGCTTGTTCAGTGTATAGTTCTATTTTCAAACTGGCCCACTAGTACTTTATCTTTCAATTTTTTTTGAAAAGTTTAATTGTTAAAATTAAACAAAGATTTGTTTGAAAAGTTTATTTTATGAGTATCATGAAAATATATAAAGTAAAAAATATTTTTTAAAAAGTTAACTAATTAGTATTTTTTTAAAAAGCTGTACTCAATTCTGCGAATGATGTATCATTTGCAATTATATTCTTTTCCTCTTCTTAGAAGAAACCAAAGCCTGAATATTATGCTTTTCATTTACTTCCTTTTTTTTTTTTTTTTGAGACAGGGTCTTGCTATGCAGTTTAAACTAGCCTTGAGCTCGCTTTTATAGCCCAGGCTGATCTTGAACTCACATCAATCCTCCTGCTTCAGCCTCCCAAGTGCTGTGATTACAGGCGTGTGCCACTATATCTGGCCTACTTCTTTGTTCTACTAGTTAAAATGGTATTCTGTATATGTACATATAATTGTTTTGTTTAATTTTCACAATACAAATTTTATCCTACTCAATAGAAAAACTAGCAATCTAAATCTAACAAAATACTAAAGTAGGGCTGGTGAGATAGCTCAGTGGTCTAAAGCATCTGCTTAGGCAAGCTTAGGCAACTGCAGAGATCATGGTTGGATCCCTGGCACCACATGCTGCACCAGCCCAACCCCCAGGGCAGGCTGAGGCCGCCACCACATAAATAAAGTTCAAAATATTGAAGTTAGCTATTAGAGTATCTCCTAATGTAGTTTATCACATTATCAAATAAATAGCAAAATTATGTAATCACCTCAATAGACACAAAAATTGATAAATTAAAAATTATTAGGAAACTAACAAGACTATTAATCTTTAAAAGCCTACAAAAACAGGCTTAGTTTGTATCAAAAATATACCTTAATTTAATGTAATGGTTTTATGAATTTTATGTTTCTGGTCTTAGTCTGGCTGTTAATCTATATGTTCATAACAATTAACTTGATAAAGACAAAAATAAAGGGTTTATTAAAAGTCTATAATAGACACCACATTTAGTAGTACAATATTAGAATTACTCTCTCTAAAGATAGTAAAAAGGCAAATACTAGCAGTATTTCAATAAGCACTACATTAAAGGTGCTAAATTATTCAATAAGGAAGGACAGATGAATAAAGATTTGAGAGGATTTTTTAAAGATGATATTACTGTATTATCTCCAAAGAACACCCAAGAAAAAATACAGATAAACTGCTAGAACTAATAGGTCCAGCAAATTAATTTGCTATAAAAGCATATACTAATGCAAGAAACATGGTCTTTTCTACCAAACATGAATAAAAGAGTGTCTTCATCTTTAAAAAAACAGTCCACCCCAGGTCTCCCCACCCCTTACACCAAGATTACATTTATTACTATGACAAGAAATATCTGCTTGGCTTGGATTCTAGAAATACAGGCAAGGATTTTCAGTTCCCCCAAATCCCCAGACTCCTTTTTAGCAACCTTGCCCCACAATCCTTAGGCCCTCCCTTCACACAGCTTAGACTAGCCAATCAGGATAGATTGTGAACCTTCAAGCTAAGCAATGGGGGGAAGAGCCAGCTGCTTCTCAGGTATTTAGGTTAAAAAAAAAAAAAAGAGCTGGCTGCAGTCTCTCTGTGTGCTTCATTCCTTGTCTTACGGATGCTGCACACCCTTATGCAGCAGTAAATTGGCCTTGTTGAGATTTCTTGGTGTCTGAATGCTTCATTACCTGCACCAACAAATTTCCAATACCAATAACCAAGTAGAAAATGAAAACTTATTTGCAATAACAAATACTATAAGTTACTATATAAAAAGAAATTAAATACCTATATAGAAAAAATTAAAAAGTTTTATTAAAAGATTTAAAAACATCTTTTTGCAAGTGCAAAAATATATCATTGTGATAATCAAGAATACTTATCAACTTGATTGGCTTAGAACCTGGGAGGAGAGAGGAAGGACAGAAAGAGTGGTGGAAAGAAGACACAACATAGCCGGGCGTGGTGGCGCATGCCTATAATCCCAGCACTCGGGAGGCTGAGGCAGGAGTATTGGTGCGAGTTCGAGACCAGCCTGGGCTACAAAAGTGAGCTCAGGACCAGCCTCAATTACATAGTGAGACCCTGTCTCAAAAAGACAATAAATAAATAAATAAATAAATAAATAAATAAATAAATAAAGACACAACAAATCTCATAGTTGTATATATAGTATGATTCCAAGTATATAGGAAATAATACTAACCTGTATAGCAGTCAGGGAAGAGTAAATTAAAAATTAGATATAATGTTCACTGTCATATCATGTGTCATATATTATATATCAGATTTTCAGAAACTAATAACTCTAATGATATCAAAGTTTGATAATATAGAGAAACAACTTAAGTACAGTTAAGATTATTCCACCAGCAACCACATTGGAAAAACATTTGGTATTACATTGTGTTGACAATATGCATAGTGTTTTACCTAGCAATCCTACTTTTGTTTTGTGGCCAGTTCAATCAGGTGCAGCATGTGGTGCTGGAGATTGAACCGCAATCCCTGCACTCTTGCTTAAGCAGGCGCGTTAGACCATTAAGCTATCTCACTAGCCCAACAATCTTACTTTTAAGTATATACGCTAGCCTTTTTCCCCCTGTGGTGCTGCTGGGTTTGCAGGTCTGTGTAGAGCCATGGAAGCGAGTCTATATTACACAGGATGGGTTTTGTTAAGCTTGTCAAGAATAAGGCCTACTTTAAAGAGATACCAAGTGAAGTTTAGAAGAGGATGAGAGGGCAAAACTGATTACTATGCTAGGAAATGCTTGATAATACAAGACAAAAATAAGTGCAACACACCTAAATACAGGATGGTAGTTCCTGTAACTAATGGAGATATCATTTGTCAGATTGCTTATACCCATTTTGAAGGAGATATGATAGCTTATACAGCATATGCACATGAACTACCAAAATACGGTGTGAAAGTTGGCCTAACAAATTATGCTACAGCATATTGTACTGGCCTACTGCTGACCCACAGGCTTCTCAATAGGTTTGGCATGGATCATATCTATGAAGGCCAGGTGGGGATGTATGGAGATGACTACAATGTGGAAAGCACTGATGGCAAACCTGGTGCCTTCACCTGCTATTTGGACGCTGGTCTTGCCAGAGCTACAACTGGCAATAATGTTTTTGGAGCCCTAAAGGGTGCTATGGATGGAGAGTTGTCTGACCCTCAGTACCAAATGACTCCCTGGTTATGATTCCGAAAGCAAGGAGTTCAATGCAGAAGTACATCAGAAGCACATCATGGGTCAGAACATCACAGATTATATGGGTTACCGAATAGAAGAAGATGAAGATGCTTACAAGAAACAGTTCTCTCAGTACATAAAGAACAATGTAACTCCAGACATGATGGAGGAGATGTATAAGAAAGCTCATGCTGCCATATGAGAGAATCCAGTCTATGAAAAGAAGCTGAAGAGAGAAGTTAAAAAGAAGAGGTGGAACCGTCCCACATGTCCCTTGCTCAGAAGAAAGATCGAGTAGCTCAGAAGAAAGCAAGCTTCCTCAGATCTCAGGAGCGGGCTGTTGAGAGTTAAACCAAATTTCTATGAAGATTTTTCAGATAATGACCAATAAACTTATTCATCAAGAAAAAAAAAAGCATATACCCTAGAGAAATAATTGCACATGTGCCCAAAAGTCATGCACAAAGATATTCACTCTAATACTGAGTGTAATAGCCAAAACCTGGGAGCAACTTAAATATCCATTAATAAGTTAATAAATAAATCAAGCCTATTCAAAAAATGAGATGCTACACAAAACATGTAAATAGTTAGGGCTACATGGGACAATGTGGGAAACTATCAAAACAATTTCTACAGGTAATACACATACAGATAAGGACAAATGTATATAATGATAAACAATAAAAAATACATATGATATACACCAACTTGAGAACAGAGGTTATGAAAGGAGAACAATTAGAAACATGAAGCATCCTTCAGTTGTATCTTCTATCTTTTTTTTTTTTCAGAACCAGGGATTGAATATATCTTCTATTAAAAAAAAAAAAAAAAAACAGAAGAAAATATAGCAGGGCCAGCAAGATGGCTCAGCGGTCTAAAGCACCTGCTTAGGCAAGCTTAGGCAACTGCAGGGACCATGGTTCAGCACCATATGCTGCATCAGCCCCACCCCCAGGGCAGGCTGAGCCGGCCATTATATAAATTTTTTTTTGAATTTTTATTTTATTTTATTTTTTTATTGTTTCAGAACCTTTGTTTGTTTATTCACTCATTTTTATGACGGCTGGCTCAGTCCGTCCCGAGGGCAGGGCTAGCACAGCATGTGGTGCCGGTGATCGAACCGCGGTTCCTGAAGCCGCCCAAGCTTCCCCAAGCAGGTGCTTTATTTTTTTTATTTATTTATTTTTTTCTTGTTTCAGAACCTTTATTTGTTTATTCACTCATTTTCATGGCCGGCTCAGCCTGCCCCGAGGGCAGGGCTGGCGCAACATGTGGTGCCGGGGATTGAACCGGGGTCCCTGAAGCCGCCCAAGCTTTCCCAAGCAGGTGCTTTAGACCACTGAGCCATCCCGCCGGGCCCCCATAATATAAATTTTTAAAAAAGAAAATATAGCAAATTTTAGTTTACTAAATGTAGGTAACAAGTGTAAAACTTTTTTTTTTTTTGTCTTTTTGAGACAGGGTTTCACCATGTAGTTCAGGCTGACCTTGAGTTCACTTTTGTAGCCCAGGCTGGTCTCAAACTCACATTGATCCTCAGCCTCCCAAGTGCTGGTATTACAGGTGTGCGCCACCACATCCGGCAAAACTTCTTTTTTTTTTTTTTTTTTTTTTTTTTTAAGGGAAGGGTCTATGGGATGTGCAGGGTTTCACTACTAGATCGGACTTGTAGTGATCCACCTGTTTAAGGCCTCTCAAGAGCTGGGTCTACAGGTATGTGCCACCAAACTCAGTCTCAATTGCTGTCTCAGTAAGTCCTGGGGGGGCGGGGCCAGCATCATAGACCCAGGAATCAAACACTTGGCCCCTGTGCCTGCTTGCAGGTACTTTAATCCACTGAGCTACTTGGGGAGCCCTAAAAAGTATAAAACTTTTAAAACTCCTTTTCATGTCTGAAATGTTTATTTCTGAAAGAATAGCTGGGAATATAGCTTAGCAGCTTAAGCACCTTGCCTGGCAAGTACAAGATCCTGAATTTGATTCCCAGTAGTGGGAAAAAAAAAAAAAAAAAAAAAAAGAATATGAAAAATATTGATGCATTCTTATTGCAGAAGACTTTACTGAAGAAAAAAAGAAGACTTTACTAAATGTCATAAAATAGAAGCCATGAAAAGATTGTAAGTCTTCTTCAAACAAATATTAACTTTCACACAAGAAAGTATTATAAGTTCATACTACATAATACTTAGAACACACAAAAGTTTAACCTGTGAAACAAATAAAGTTAGTTCTCTATCATTTGTGCCCTGTGGCACAAACTGTTCCACAAACTAATAAAACCAATTCTGTGTCCTCTGAAGGAATTGTTCCTGTGGTCCTTGCAATCCAAGGAGGGATCCTCCAGATGGCTTACTCCATCCTACAAACAGCCTGCCTAATGTCTATGCTGGAAGTCCTTGAATTTTCCCCCAGTTGTCAATCCCCACAACTCAGCATTCTTGAGAGCTTCCTGAGTTTAACTATAGCAATGGTCTGTTGCAAATGAAATCAATTCCTCTGAGAAGAGATCAAAGGCCATTTTTATAGCCTGCTTATTCCCCAGGCAAAAAAAAAAAAAAAGAATCTCTTGAGTTAGGACTCCAGAGATGCAGGTGGAACAATGACAAGCCTTTCTTTCAGGGAATGTAGGAGTTGTATTTGTCAACTGGAGGACAGCATGTGAAAACCTTTCAATGTGTCCTTTCTTGGTATGGAACTGCCACCGTAAATGCACCCAATAATCACATAGAACCATGGCCAAGGCAGAATTTCCATTTCCCCAGTGAGAGAAGGGCTAAAGCAGTGGTTCTCAATCTTTCTAATGCCGTTACCCCACAATACAGTTCCTCATGTTGTGGTGACCCCAAACCAAAAAATAATTTTGGTGGCTACTTCAAAACTGTAATTTTGCTACAGTTATGATTTGGAATGTAAATATCTGATATGCATTATGTATTCTCATTGCTAAAATTAAACATAATTTAAACATAGTGATTAATCACAAAAACAATATTTAATTTTATGTTGAGAAATATTTATTACTAATTCCAATAAATAACATTTCACCATGACATAGCATGGGTTTAAATATGTATTTTCCAATGGCTTTAGGCGACCCCTGTGTTTTGGTCATTCGACCCCCATCGGAGTCGCAACCCACAGGTTGAGAACCGCTGGGCTAAAGGAACTCAATCCCCAAATGCCCAAATGCCCAAATGCCTTCACCTGGAACTAAGCCTGAATGACAGGATGAGAAAAGCTATCCTTTACAGGTGAAAAGCCCCCCAAGTGGGAAGTGGAGTATAAGAAAACCCTGCTTTATTGATTATAGAAGTTTGGAGTGCAGTCTGTATCATATCAAGCTGGAAATAAGAAGAAAAGGAGCAGCCTTGCATCAAATAAGGTATTTTACTACTGCCTACCAAATTTAATAGATTTCCTTGAGAAGGCATTCCTTTATTTGCTGTTCATCCTAAGGACCATTTCCAGAGCATTTTAATTGTTTGTGGAATGGTTAGGCAAAGTTCTTTACATTGTTATGGCACAAGTCCGTCTCTCCTATGTACTTATGACAGTTTATTCGTTATAAAAGCAGAAAGAATGCTAAGTGAAAACTATCTATCTGAGGTCTGCTAGTAGGCAAAAAAAGTAAGAACGCTCAAAACAGTAAGTCCGTGTTATGGTTTGTATCTAGCTGTCCCCTCAGAGCCTCATGTGAATCATGGGGCTGCCAAGCCCTAGGCTTGAGGGGCGGGGCCAGAGGGGCTGGGGGCTAGGCTAGACTTGAGGGGTGGGGCCAGAGACGTGCGAACCGTTAAATTGACAGCATGTGCAACCCCCCACCCCGCCACCTCCCCCAACCTGGTGGCCTCTCTTGGAGTGGATCATCATGGAGTGAATGATCCTGGACACTTTGGTGCCCCAGCCTCTCTTCCAGTGTCTTAAGCCCTTCCCCATCCCCCCAGCCTGGCAGCCTCTCTTGGAGATATGGAGCAGATCATCTTGGACACAGCAGTGCAGGGCTGTGTAACTCAGGCTGCTTTAAGCTATGAAACCTCCAGTAACTGTGGGCTAAATAAACCTTTCCTTCCATAAGCTTGCATGTCCGGTATTTGTTCCAGCAATAAGAGAATAGTAACTAAGACAGTCTGCGCTGGTGTTTCCCTACCAATCTCTCTATATAGTTCCATTCTTTCCTGAAAGGGATGAATTATCCTCTTTCCAGTAATCTTAGTGCCTATGAACAAGCACTCAATGAAAAATGTAGCAGACTAGAATTTAGGGAAGCACAGTGGATTCCTCCTCAAATGAAATACAGACGAAACCCAGAATGAAATGTTACAACTATGAGGATAACTAAGGCCAAGAATTGATAAAATGGCATTAGAGCCTAGCTGTCAGGCCAAGTAACTAGGTTAATAATACAGAACACTGCTTTCCCTATTTTTGCCAAATCTGGTATTCTGTAGCTAATCTGTCTTTTCTCTACCTATTTTTATAAATTTATTATTTTTTTTTTGTCTTTTTTTTTTTTTTTTTTTTTTTTTTTTTTTTTTTTTTTTTTTTTTTTTTTTTTTTTTTTTTTTTTTT